>WAAD01041401.1:2068-45487 GCA_013389945.1 Fregata magnificens | reverse complement strand
CACCCCGGGCGGGTTGCGGCTGAACGGGAGCGGAGCGACCCCCCGGGCCGCGGGGGTCTGTGCCGCCGCCAGCAAAGGAGGGGGAGGAGAGTAAAGAACGGCGTCTCCGCGGGCGCCGCTCGGTGGGCAGGGCAGCAGCCGGAGGGCGCGGGATTCCACAGAGACGGTTCATGCCACGTGAAGACGACACGCACTATGCCACTTAGAACCAGCTACTGTATCCACACGCACACATATATCTATTCGTACTAAATACGAGGAAGCCTTATCAACTTCTATCACAGTTACAGAATTTGTGTTTAATACACCAGGGTTCATCTAGATGGGACTTCAGGGAACACACGGGCAGTGGTTACTCTTCCTACCTCTCCTTTGTGCCCTTGGCACTGGGAGACAGAACCAAAGCAGCGCTTCACGTCTCACTTGCAGACTCCTTTGCCACCTCACACCTTCCCCTTACAGCTGATGGGAGCAAAAGCCCTGCTTCCGCACATGCACTCTTTTATGTACACACGCTGCCCTCGCAGAGGATGCAGGCAATAGCTACGGGACAATAATCCATGTAAGTAGGGACCAGTCGGTCTGGCTCTGCCCCATGTCCTACAATGGGAGCATCTTGAGCACAATCCTGCAGGGTGCTGAGGCACGTACCAAGCACCCAGAGCATCTCAGGGGGCTGCATTGAGGCACCTGCTAACTTACCTTGCTGGGTCAGGGTGCACCTCCATGCCATTTTGCAAAGCAGATGTATGTGACTCGAATTGGTTCTTACAGACAAGTGAACAGCCCCAGCTCTCCTCCTGTGCCAAACTGGCGTTACGTAGACCCCAGTATTCCCTGAAAACATCTACCTGAAGCAGCCTGGCACCGTGCTGTGGCCTGCACGAAACAAGAGAAAGCCCCCATGCTGTCTTTCCCACATAAGTAAGAAGCAGAGAGGAGCACGCTGCCGTTTTGCAAACAAGACACGTGAGCCTCTGCCTCAAAATCTGCATTGGTCCAGCGGCATGGAGGAGGTGAGAGGGAGCAGGCCCATAGCAAGCAGCTAGAGCGCACCTGGCCACGGCGCCCGTGCCGGCTCACTCTGCAAATTCTTCACTAATCTCACCGTGTCTCAAGACAAGAGATGTGTCCAGGGGAGCGCCCACAGGCTTTCCCAACCGAACCGGGGGATTGAGGCGTTTTGTTCACGTGAATCAAAAGCTGGGTTTGTAAGACACATGTTTGTCAACAGGAGTCACAGGTTTGCACGTGAATTTGGTGCAAAACTCGGCTCCTCTGTTGGCTGCAAATTTTCCTCCCAGAACGAAATGGTCTCCTCAGTTTCCCGAGGACAGACTTTGTCAGCAGCCACGTGTGCAGCACAGCAGCGGAGGTGGCTGGCTTTGAGGAATCTGGGTTTTTTTGCTATCAGCACATGAGTGAGGACAGCACTGGCGAAGCTGCTGGTGAGTGGTACCCATTAGTGAGTCTCAAAACACAGCAGGTCATTTATACACCCTCGAAGGTGTGGAAAAGTTGTCACTAAATGCTGGGGGTCCAGCAGCCCTGGGACCAGCAGGCCAAAGGTTTTAGGTTTAGATCTTTAAATCTGAGCATCCAGCTTTGTACTTGGACGTCTTAAACAAATCACCCTTCAGAGCGGGCACATTTCGGCTTCTGTGGAGATAGCTGTATTTCCAAACCAAGCCCAGTATCCAGACACCGAAACCTGAAAATCTCTGATGCATTTCATACCAAAGTCAGTAACATTTGAGAGGAAAAGCCTGTGGCCTGGCTCCTGGACATTGGGTCTCTGGGGTATTCCTCAGTTCTCAGTAGCCTTCCTGCCCATAAGAAATACTAAAATTATGTAAGGAGGAAAGCCAAAAACTCCCCTTTCAATTCCAGCCAGTATCTGGAGCAGCATTAAATTTCTTGTAGTGCATATTAGTTAACAACATTGCTAAAGGGGAATTGCTGCTGTGGTTGAGCACTTACACAATACAACTCCTATTTAAGTGCATTTTTGTATCCTGCTGAGTCACCCCAAGGAGCCCTCAAACAAAACTTCACGTTCAGTGTGACAGCAGCAGAGGCAGTGGCATGAAGAGCCCCCTCTTTACCAGCCATCCCTGGCGGGATGCGAGTGCAAGATGGGCAACGCTTCAAACTGTGGAACTTAATACAAAGCTAGAAGAAAAAAGTGCCTTACGATTTCAGCCAACATTTCCCCCCATACAGCTTTAAGCACACAACATTTCCAGTCTGTTTCAGCTTCACTTAATAGATTAAAGTGACCGTACAGTCTCTGAACCGCTCAGGTCAGACAATACTTCAGGCAAACTGTCTCTAAATAAGAGGACGCATTATTTATATAGCATAATATTTCACTATTAGGGCTAGATGAATGTGGCTGTTTATTGTCCCATATTAAAGCTGAGTGGGTTAACACAGCGCGAGCCATGAGCCACGTGTGGCCTCTCGGCTTGTTTTGCTGGCAGCTGCCTTTCGGGCTGGCTGGGGACACTTCCCTTGCCCGCCCCAGCACGCTGCACACGAGCTGAGGTCTGCAGTGGGCGGCTGCAAGCACAGGGGCTTGCACAGCATGGCAGCAAGGCAGAGACTGTTTGCACAAAAAAAGCAATGTTTTCTCTGCAGGAACAATGCAATGGGTGAGATTTTTGTCTGTAGAAGATCCTGCCGGTGCCACGTAGCCAGGGATAAGAGGTCACTGCAGAGGGTGGAGATGGGGTCTGAGGGCATGCAGTGGCCCTCCCATGAGTTAACCCAGGGTGCTGCTGGCATCGCTGCCTGGAGGGCAGCTGGGTTGTGCTGGACCAGGGAGCTGTACCCGACTGCACCCTGCAGAGATACATGCACCATCCTGCACCGGATCAGATCTCGCTAGAGTGGAGACCCACGCGCCTGGCCTTTGGTGTTGAATTTGGAGAAGAGCACAAGGAGAGCAAAGCCTGACCCCTGCCTGATGGCTCAGTCTCAAATGAGAGGCAAAGGAAAAAGTTGAGGTGCTCCTATGATGTGCCAGATGGTTCCAAATCTGGATGAAACCAACACAACAGCTTTGCTGTCACTGTAAGTCCAGTCGGTCAGAGGTAGCAGATCACTTCTTCAGGCTATGGACGAGGAATATTGCTGTGCATCTATGGACTAGGAACAATGAAACTATAAAAAAAGACAGCTTAAACAGCTGAGATTCATTTCACTGAATTTCTGTGTGGTGTTTGGCACGGGCTGCGGTAAAGCTACTTAGCAGTAGAGGACATCTAGTGATATTCACATGCAACTACATAAACCAGATAAAAGTTCACATGTGACTGCTTAAGAGCCAGCGTGGCTAAAGACGGGATATGGTGCGGCTGTAACAGCTGCAAGAAGGCTGGGATAAGCTGACCACCCAGCACCCTCTATATACAGGTCATGAAGAAAAAAAACCCCGGCAGGCATTATACACAGCAAACATACAGCGAGGGCATAGACAGGAAGCTCAGGGGAGCTGGTGGTGCCGCACCTTTCAACAAGGAGACATTACAGGGAAGCACAGCACTTTTATTTCTACAGCAAAGACCCTGTAAGCAGGGATATGGAGGTTAAAACCACTCATTTTCTTTCAGGAGTCTTTGCTCTTATCTAAATTTGCCTTTCACGTGATTCACCCTGAGCACACACTGCGAACATCAGCCTCAAGATCAAGATTTTTTTTCCTCCCCTCATACAAGAGATCAGCCCTTTCTCCACACCCTTTTGCAGCCTGCCGCTCTGTTTTAGAAAGGATATATAGAATACTTCCCCCCTCCAGGTTATTTATAACAGTGGGTTCTCTGGAAATATTTTTCTGTATGTATTCCAGGCCTGGGATGAGGAATTTGGCTGTGAAACAAAGAGACTGCCAATTTGGTTTCTAGAAAGACAAGGATCGGCAGAGCTTTATAGAAGAACACACCTCCCTAAGGAAATAGGCTCATTTTATCCGACATTTCCTTTGAATGGAATTAGTCGTGTTAAGACCACCATTAATTTAGGAGTAAGGGCTTCAGATTTGAGGCCTCACCATCTTGCACTTATTTCAATGTCAGATGCATTCGGTTTACAAATGTTGAGGAAAAGTGGGACTTTATTACTCCTAATAAAACTCAAGGAAAGTAAGTTTCTGCTGGCCAGATTAGATCCTTGGGAATAGCTGTGCAAACCTATGGCAGGCAAAAGTTTGTGGCTCAGCTGATCGAGCTGGCTTCAGCTCAGCAAACAGGTCTGATACAGGATCTGAGTGGTACCTGGCTATTAAACGATGGCAGCAGACCAGGACTGGGAATAAACTCTGACCAGTGCACGCAGAGAGCAACCACAGAATCAGTGAGTAGCCAGACAAGATTTTTTTCTCCTACAGAATAGTTTTTCTGGGCTGAATTGCACATTGAAGGCCCAATCCTGGACACTCTTGCAAAGAGAACTGAGTATGAATTTGGTACGCAGATATCTCTACTCAAAATGCAAAGGACAGTGTTGAAAGGCCACAGGGACATGGGCAAAAGAACAGAGGAAAAGACTGTATTAGCTAAGATGATGCTGCAACAACTGTTGGTTCTTGGGCCCTTCAGGCATTTATGTTATTTATCAATGGGCTCTATATTTAGCAATCATAAGACCAGAGTGTGGAGCAGCCCCAGCTCCTTACTGGCGAAGGAGCTCTCCGAAGGGGAGCTGGTGGCTTGCAGAGGCTGGCACAGCTCTGAGAGCTCCACAGTAGCTGCTCGTACAAGGCAGGAGTCATTTCTCCAGCACACTGAGTCATTGTAGGAAGGAGACTGAATCTTACCCAATTTCCGAAAGCAGAACAGCTCTAAGCTCTCTTGTGATGAAACAAAAGCTGGCAGAGCACATGCTGTTATGTAGCAGGCGGAGAGGCCACTTGAGACACATTCAGGAGGTCTTCGTATGAGCAGCAGTAAAGGACACTTCAGAGGCTGAAAGCTGCTGGTGTTGAGCAGGGAAGGCACAGTGCTGCTGCTTCAGTACTGCAGAGCTGCAAATTAATGTGTGATGTGAGTTTTAAGGCAGAAGAGATGAGGAAATCAATGACCCAGACAGAAGGGGAGATAGTGCCAGATGAAGCCTGATGACGACATTTCCAGGCAATTTGTTCACACTGCTGGGTGAGCTGCTTGTGGAGAGATGGAACAGATTAAAGATGACTGCATATACTTTGCTCAGAAGCAAGATTGTGAGATTCACAGTTGCAAGGGCCTTGGTAGCTGTGCTGCCTCCATGCAGAAATATTAATAACTGATTCTCTTAACTATCAAAGCATTAGCTCCAGCTGATTTTACCATTTCTGCATGTAAAAAGGTAATTACTTTCCCTCTTAGGGATTTCATCTGAGGGATGTACAATGTTACAGTCAGTTACATGTTCACTCACAAATATAGTCTGGTGAAAAAGGCAGGCTTTCAGGGGAATTTGAACCTGAAGGCACACATGTCAATCAGAACACTAACAAAATTTAACCATGAAAATCTTATTCTAAGAAATATTGTAATTGCCATTTTACTGGAAAGAGAATGGCAAGGGCTTCTTATGTCGCACTGGCAGTCCAAAAGCAGTTGCAGTGGACTAACCTGCAGAAATCTGACATCCAACAGAAAGAAAAACTAGCTAATCTATCTGGTTAATCATCTAGTTAATGCTCAGGTTTCTGGTTGGACACTCACCACACGTCAAGAGCTAAGACAACGGAATTAAGCACAGGAGAAAGACAAGTGGCCTGGACGCTGGCTGCATGCTGTAAGACATGAAGACAGAACATGGCAAATGGGAAGCGGGGTATATTCGCATTGCTTCAGGTTTAATGATCTCAGTCCCACGTATACAAGAGAGCTTGTCTTCTTGGAGTGCTTGAGCTTTGGCCAGGTCAGTTCAAGCACCACATCTGAAATGCAACACCACGGCACTCTGGAGCACACTGTGTCTTAGCCTGCAACTCCAAACACAAAGCAGGGAACACACAGTGAGAAATATTATATGGGGAGAGCTGTAGCAGCTGCAGTTGGTGGTGACTCTGTCCTGCTCTTCTCCAGCACCTCCCTACAAGTTATTTAGTATTCCCTAGGCTCATTTTGACCATCTTATCCAGTGACCTTATGCATCTTTTGGGCTGCTTCAATATGGTTAGAACATAGGAGAGATGGTCCCCCAAGAGAAGATGCAAGACAGGCTCAGTGTGGAGACTAAGAAACACTAAAACACACAGCCAGGATTTCCCAGATCTCTGTCCTTGCACCTGGAGCTTATTTCTGCTTCTGTTGCAAACAGGCCACGGATGTATGCACAGCAAGTTCTGTCCATGGGTGACTCTCTGCCCATGCGCTCTGGAATCGGCAGGACTAGTCTGCGCTGCCATTTTCTGAGGGCAATACTTTAATAAAGCAGTTGAGCTTGTAGTGGCTGTCAAACCGACACTGGGGCAGGGACCCTGCTCTTTACTTGGCCTTATTGACTTGTATACAGAGCAGAATGCTCTAAACAGAGCTATAAATACTCCCGTGCCCACTGCATGCTCGAGGTCAGAGCAAATGAGCATAGCAATTCCTTCTGGCTTTAAAAATAAGCTATGAATCAATGCATTCATTGCAGGCTGAGTATCCCTGGAACGAGGCTGATGGTGCTGCTCCAAAACATTGTCATTCTGGGCAAGAGCACTGTAGACAACAAGGTACATGGTAGTGAACAACACAGAAGAGGGCACGAAGCAGCCTGGTCCCTAAAACCCACCTCTGGCAAGAAGTGATTCAGCAGAACACCTGGATGCCAAACCTGGACATACCTGTTGGCTCGAGGAAGTATTTATAACCCTCTGAACAGCACTGACCTGTCAGGTTACATCTCAGATCTCTCTGCTGCATCTCAGCCTCCACAGTTTCCATATGAAACTCACTTTATCAGCTCATAGCTGAGGAAGCAGGACAGGCCAGGAGAGGAACAGGAGCTGACCTGGAGTTGGAAAGCCAAACTTCAGCCCTAGGCAGGGCAGCACGACCTCACTGCCAGCACATCAACTACTACCCTGCAAACCCAGAGAATGCAATCAAGAAGGCAGGATGCATCCTACTCAACATTGCCAAGAGCAAAAGCTAATGCTCTTCAAACTCCTTCAAGCCCAAACTCCCTACACAGGGAAAAGGCCTTGGATCTAAACATCTACCAGAATCATATGGTGGCAGAAGCCAGCTTTAGATTAATCCTGCCTTAGCCAAGCATGTGAATGAAGGTCCATCCTCCCTACCTCCTTTATGGGAAAGCCCTGTAGTTACACCTAGAAGTGATGCACCCTCTGAACCCACCTTGGACGTCCCCTGCGGGGAGACACTTCTCTGATTTCTGAAAGACAGTTTTATGTGGAAAGAACAACTGTCTCCAGTAAGTTCTTGATGCTACTGGCCCAAAGACTACGGTAGCCAATATTTTTGTAGAAAAGCATTTCAGAGAGGCTCTCCCTTGGATTCTCTTTCCAATTCATATTGCTCGTCTCTCCCTACTTACCAACTTTGCAAACATTTTTGTGGCTAAATAACATTTTTGGTCCACTGCCTGTTTCAATCAAGGAAAACCTTTCTATTGACTTCTGGGACAGTCAGGACCAGCTATTAGTGAAACATAAAAGCATTGGAACCCCACACTACTGGGACTGTGTGTGTAAATGGCATTACTTCCCTCCTCCTGTGGTTGCTCATGAGAGCAGGACACAAAGGCAGCCTGTCTTTTGGGACCCTTCCTTCCTTTAGAAGCCTGTTTGCCTTTCTATCTCATAATGACAGTGAGAAATCCTTAAGGGTTTTCTAACCCCCATTCCCCAGCAGAGAGCCCCAGCAGGCAAAGGCTTTGTCAGGCAGCATGTTAATGAAACAGAAAACATGACCTGAATTTTTATAGCTTGTACTTAGCAGGTCATTTACTTGTCATGAAAAGGGACATTTTGCATTGGTTGCCAATAATAGCTTCAGAAAAGCAAGCACTTAGCTCTCATGTTTAATTCTTATGAGGAGGAAGGGAGAGAGGAGACCCAGAGCTGCTCCCTTTTCCCCACCCCACACCTTATATTCAAACTATGCAGAGCACTGTCCTAAAATTTAGTTGCAGGAACTGGAGTGCTTGTGTGACCTTGGTGGTGAAGCCCACATGTGTGGCCAAGTTGAGCACCAGATCCCAACCGAGAAGGGTTTCTCATTCTCACATCCCACTCAGCAGCAGCCCAGCTGAGCAGCTCTTTGCAGAGCAGAGCTTGCCATTTTCCTGGCAGGCCTACACTGTTCTGGCTGATGAAGTTAGCTCTCCAGGTCAAGTCTGGGTCCCCAGACCCAGGCTAAAATTGTAATACAAAAGTGCCCTAGCTGTGGGGTGATTTTCACAAGCTGGACGGTCAGGCCTTCCTCTTTATGCAAGGGGAACAGTGAGGGATGCAACCGCCCTCAGAGATAAGGAAGGTGTTCTTAAACTGTATATGCATCCAAGCTAGCACATGTACCAGCTGCAAGACTGAACTGGGCACAAGAGCAGTCTAGGCCTGTGCCAAACCCGAATCATTAGATGAACTGCTGATAAGCACTTTCAGTGTCTACAGAAGGGACACAAGGGCCTATTTCTCTCCTCACCTCTCCATGCCCATGTAAGCTTCAAATAATAAAAGGGGTTGGGATGAAACTCCTCACAAGACCTTTGAGCACCTTTAGCAGCTCCTGCGCTTGCTGAGAGGTGAACAAAACTTCCTCACTGACTCCAAGTACTGCATTTTCAGCTGTGCAATATTCTTTGTGTCTCATGGAGAAACCTTAAATCTAAAACAAAAAATGTTTGTGATTTCCACTCTTTAAATGCGAAAAACTTCAGATTTCCATGGAAAACTCCAGAGACCAGGCAATCTCCCTGGCTGGTACAGACTGCTTTTCTCTCCACCCAGTATCTCAGTGTTTTGGCTCAGCCTTGCACCTCCTGTTGTCCCTGTTACAGAATCACAGAATGGTAGGGGTTGGAAGGGACCTCTGTAGATCATCCTGTCCAACTCCTCTGCTTGAGCAGGTACACCTACAGCAGGGTGCACAGGACCACATCCAGGCGGGTTTTGAATATTTCCAGAGAAGGAGACTCCACAGCCTCTCTGGGCAGCCTGTTCCAGTGCTCTGTCACCCTCACAGTAAAGAAGTTGTTTCTCATGTTCAGCTGGAACTTCCTGTGTTCCAATTTGTGCCCATTGCCCCTTGTCCTGTCATTGGGCACCACTGAAAAGAGTCTGGTCCCATCCTCTTGACACCCACCCTTCAGATATTTGTAAGCATTCATAAGATCCCCCCTCAGTCTTCTCTTCTCCAGGTTAAGCAAACCCAGATGTCTCTCAGCCTTTCCTCATAAGAGAGGTGCTCCAGTCCCCTGATCATCTTTGTAGCTCTCCGCTGGACTTGGTCAAGCAGTTCCCTGTCCTTCTTGAACTGGGGAACCCAGAACTGGACACAGTACTCCAGATGTGGCCTCACTAGGGCAGACTAGAGGGGGAGGATAACCTCCCTCGACCTGCTGGCCACACTCCTTTTGATGCACCCCAGGATCCCGTTGGCCTTCTTGGCCACAAGGGCACAGCGCTGGCTCATGGTCAACTTGCCATCCACCAGCACTCCCAGGTCCTTCTCAGCAGAGCTACTTTCCAGCAGGTCAACCCCGAACCTGTACTGGTGCACGGGGTTGTTCCTCCCCAGGTGCAGGACCTTACACTTAATAGTACAGATGACTTCATTAATAGTATAGATGACAGCAAGACTTAGAAGTAAGCTGTAGGAACAGAAGGAATTAATGGAATAATATTGTAACTCAATGTTGTAGCCTAGATGCAGTCCTGTGCACCCTGCTGTAGGTGTACCTGCTCAAGCAGGGGGGTTGGACAAGATGATCTCCAGAGATCCCTTCCAACCCTTACCATTCTGTGATTCTGTGATTAATGAACTAAGATCACATGTCATTTTTCTGGAGGGCATATAAAACTAAAGGCTGGTGTTTTCATGCCCTCACCAATTAGTAGTACCAGAGTCCATCACGGATCAATGAGGCTGTTGTTGAACAGCCCTTCGCTCCAAAAAGAGCCAGGTGTCAAAAGACTGTCCTCACTAAGACGTAGACCCTGCCCTCAAGAGCTGAAGCAGACCAAGCATAGGTGAAGACACATGACTGCATGAGGTAGGAGCCAGGAGTGCTGGCATGATGCTGCTCTAACTCATGTAGGTCCACACGCTTCATCACACATTCATGTCTCTGAGGGACAAATCCACGCATCTGTCAGGCTGGTCTGACCCATGCCTTTCACATGCGAGCCATCAAACTGCCAGACTTGCCTCTGTGCAGGGTCTTTAAGACCCTGGTATCCAACTCTATTCACCAGGGCAGGATCATTGAATTACTGAGTGCACTCAGTACAGAATATTTAATAAGGGCATGAAAAAGCTACCAAGAAACAGAGATCATGACCCTGTTTCTGCTAAACTGGTTTCATTTTAAAATGAAAAAACTCTAAAGAAAAATTTGAAGGGACCTGTAAACATGGATAGCATGGCTCATCCGATTAATTACAGGACAGAGTGCATTTCAGATATTGATCTGGGTCTGGAAAGGATTTAATAAGATTAGTTAGGAGTTACGAGCACAAGATGGAGATATTCATCTAGTTCGTAGCTTTGCTGAAGTCAGGGTACTTACACTAGACAGAAGTGCAGCCCTTTGAAATCCCCAAGCAGAAACTACCATGAGCTTTACAAGCATCAGTAAATCAAGCCTCAGAGGAACCTTTATCTCATTTTGCATAGGGGAAATGGGAAAACAAAGGCTCTTTGCCCCACTCTTTTAAAGATAGTTGATGGGAAACCTTCAAGCACAGCAAATTTTAGAAAAAGAAAACCTGCTGACAGCTCAGTGAATCTGCCAGGCATTAGATCAGGTCACAAACAAACTTATACTCGTTACTCCAAAAAGGACTATCTTGAAATGGAAAGTCACTAAAATTGCCGTCATGGTTGGTACAAGTTAGCTTCTTTTTTGGTGCTTCCTGAAAGGGGAGTTGAGTTTGGAACGGTTTCAAAGACAGACTAATGATTTCAGCCTAAAGAGTCACTGCTCACCCAGCATCCAGGCACCACGTGGAAACCTTATCGGGATGCTGCTTGGATTGTTCTACTCTTCACGTTTCTTCCACTTGCTGCCAAGTTCTGATAAAAGTGAACTATTTCTTTTCAGAGGGAAATCAATGATATGTTGCCTGAGTGAGCAAGGACTCAACCTTCTCTCCCCATCCCCTCGCTCAACAGGCCTGGGTGGTGTTTATGGAAGGCTGTACATTTTTACAAATATCTCTTTGTGAGAAGCAAAGCTGAGGGTCACAGGACTTCAGCGGAAGTCTGCTGGTGAAGGATCCTGATGCTCTAAGAACCTCTGCTTAAGTATAGCTGCGTGGACGCATGCAAAGCTGCTTGCAGCATCGGGGCTCCATCTCACCCTCAGCATATTGCCACTCTGAAATTCATTTGGATAATGGATGTTACTTGCACAGGTCTTGATATCTGAGGACGTAATCTTTTAAATTCTGTGACAGTCTGGGTTCCAAGGAATAATGCAAAGGGTGTCCTGAATGAGCACATGGGAGTTGTTTGCACTGACAAGATGTTAATTTGATCTAAAGAGATGCTTCAGCACGCTGCAGTAATTCAGATTGCATGCTAATTAAATCCCCAGCCTCTTTTCTATTGAGAGTGTGTCACCAAAATTTCCAGTATCCCATATCCGCCATGCCCCTTTAGAAAATAGAAGCTGCCAGCTCATTTAAAAATCAGCTGTCAAGTAATGTCAGCTTTTACTCAGACCCCAGCCAAGATCCAAATCAGTAAGACTAGAAATAAAAGGCTCTGAAGTGGGCTACTAGCTGGGACCTATTAATTCCCCCTCAGATGTGCAAAGATCATGAGCAGTTACATGATTCGAGAGCCGGAGCAGCCTTTCTCAAGCCGCAGAGAAGCCACAGAAAACAGAAGTCCAAATGTTATGACTCGAGACATTTGAGGAAATATCATAACAGAGTATGAGGAAAATTCAGTCACTTGCAGAAAGAGAATAATTTCTGGGTCACAGGGGCAGGGAGACCTGCTTCAGCCATGGGTTGTGGAAAGCGGTCTGGGCCATTCATGAGAGATTTTCCTTTCTTCTGCCACTGGACGATGACATAAGTAATCGAGTGCATTGCATCGATGCCTAGAAGTAGAGATCCACTAACAGGAGTGGGAAATCTAAGACTTAAGAGAAGACAGTCTTGATGTGTGATGGTATGCAGGTGTCGAGTTTTAAAATGTTGCAATTAAAAGAAAAACCTCTGAGGAAAGCAGAAAGTGACACAGCAGACTGAAAATAAAATCCTTGGAAGAGTACAGACTTGGGCACAGAATAAAGGGGTTTAAGGAGCTGACACATCACGTGCGCTTCAGTTATCAGAAAAAAAACCCAAATAAAAGTACACATTCCTTTGTAACTTGTACTTTTCTTTTGGAGTGAAGGAAAAAAAAAGCCTGACTCTCAGTTGTATTGGGGGGAAAAAACATCTGATTGTGTTCCTCTCTTAAGAAATTAAGCTAACAAGGGATTTAGATTTGAAAGGAAGAAAGCCGATCCTCTTTGCTTTCAGATTAGATACCTAACAATGGCACTTCTGCCTGGAGTGCTTAAAACCTGTGGAAGTGCTCACATGTACACTAAATCCACAGGAGTTAGATCTCGGAGGCTGAGACTGCAGAGGCTGGGCGAACACCAGCAGTTGGGTCCCCCCTCCTCCCCAAAATCTCCTCTCTCGTCCTCCCGCTCCCTTTTTCAGCTTTGATGTGAAATCACTGTTTCCAGGATGTGTTCTTAGAAGCTCACAATCTGATCTTGGGGGAAATCCTCCATCCATCATAAGCTGTTTCCATGGGGATTAGATATTTCAGTTTCATTTTTGTGCTGGGAGCTTCTATAGAAGATTTACTTGCCAGTTTTCATGCCACTAAAAAGATAAGGAAAATATCACCATGACAGAGATCAATTTATACTCCCTCCATGTAGAAGATACTGGGTAGGGTGAAGTATAGCATATCAAAGCTGTTTGATTCTGTATGACAAATCCAAACACTTTCTCATTATGGAATAATCTCAATATACAAATGAATGAGAAATATCAAGAGATCAATTTTAATAGGTGCAAGTGTCCCAGTCCCTATTAGCATGCCAGGAGAGGCAATAGAAAAACCAATCCCCTAAACCCAATCTGTCTGGAGAGTAAGCTGGGAAAGCAGGTAGTAATGACATATCTAACCAGGGATTTCTCATTTGCTTTTTATTGTATTAACAATAACTGGCCCCAGCCTGAATTCTGCAGCTACACAAGATTTCCAGTGAAGCCACCAAGAGTTTACTGGGGCAGCTAGGAGGGAAGCCTCTCAGTTGCACCTTTGATATCTGGAGTCACTCTACCTGTGCCTGGAAAGGCTAAAGCGTCTTGGCCATATCCTTTTATACTTGATGGAAAAGCTCCTAAGTTGTACATAACTGATAAAAAATACATCTTTGATGCAGTTTTTCCTCTGCTTACTAGATTACAAAAACACTTAGAAAAGCAGACTGTCCCATATCAGTATAGACTACTTATTCATATCTTCTGATTGCAAAACAGATATTTGCGTGCCTTGGCAGGGCTTTGGTCCTGCTCCATACCTGCCTATTTACACGAGTCTGAATTGAGACTAGATACTCGCAGCTTGGGCGTCTCCTTCACATGTTCCCAAACTTGGTCACTGAAACCAGTTGTGAGGTCTGTGGGGTAAAGTATCCTTTGCTCTTGTCTCCTCAGACGGGGCATCTGAGTAGAAGTCTAGCATCCTACTCTCAGAGCAGTGTCCCTGCATCCCCCTCAGGAACCATGGATCCAAACTGGTCCACAGCAGAGCCAGAGCAGGCACAAGCCGGCACAGTGAGAGCAGGCAACTGAGCCATGCAACAACCCGAAGCCGAACACTGACTTGGCACTGGTGACACCCAAATGGGACCTTCTTCAAGGCAATTCTGCAATGCAACTGCTGTTGCTTGTGCCATTCGTACCTGGATGGACCCTGCTTAAATATGAGGATGGGAGATACCGTCAGACTATAATCAGGACCTGAAGGATTTGTCATAGTCCTGTAGCTGGTCAAACAGTAGTCAGAAAAGTTGGGCTTCTTTCCTCCTTTCTGTTGAAAAAGTGTGTGTGTGTGTGTTTTGGGGGGGAACCCTCAAAACAGGTTTCTTCAAGAATTCTCATGCTTTCACTAGACACCTCCAAAACTTTTAACCCCAACATTTTCCAGGGGGGAAAAAACCACAGAAATTGACAACAACATCTAAAGAGATCCTCCTGGCTGTCTTTCTCCCCTCTTTCACATTAAGAGTGGGAAAATAATGAAAGGTGCTCTCCAGACAGCTGTGATGGTGAGTAACCTGCAAAGGACACGGGACTTTGAGAACACAGAAAAGACTTGTTATTGTATCCCCTCCCTACATCTACCTTCTGGGAAGCCAGCTGAAGCACCTGTCCACCTTTTTGTTGTCAAATAATACCAGCCTTTAAGGTACTCGGTAAGATGCTGGGTTTGGACACCAAAGACTAAGCAAGCACTGCATGAGCTAATCTGAGCAGTGAGGAGAATAGATGGAGAGATCCTTGCTTCCAGCTGTTTTGTTGTGTGCTGGCTCGTTCACTTAGTGATTTGTAATTTGTTGCTCGTGAAGCAAACCAGAGCTCCTGTCCATTGCTGCCACATGAAAAGCAAGTGGGAAAAGCCTCCTCTGCAGGCTGCCTGTGACACAGACCTTCCCATTGCTGCTTCTAGGATCGGAGCACGTTTGCAACACACTGCTTAAAGGCTGAATTTGACACCATCCTTTTCCTTTTAAAGAAGCTTTAAAGCCACTTCTTTCTATTTAGCAAGTATCGTTACTTTGAAGAAATTCAGTTCTCAAATTTGGCTTGTAAAATTAATCTCACCATTTCCCCCAACCCCTATTACCAGCTGCAGTAAAATATCCACACTGGTTTCTTGATTAAAAGATTGTTGCCATCAGCAATGAATGCACAACTGTTCATGAGGGTAAAATTGAAACGAGCCCTGATGTGAGCACATGAGCTGCTACAAATTTTTCCATGCTGAGCTTTCAAAATAATTATAGTAACCCTGCATAATTCAGCTTGGGCTTTATTGTATTGCACATCAAATCAAACCCAATAATGGTTATTTCTAAAATAGCAATATTCTTTCGGTACAACTCACCCAAACAGAATCAGTTCTCTCAGTGGGTTTTCTCTTCTATGAAGAAATGCAGTGTGATTTACGGTTACACAGAAAATTGGCCCATTGATGCAGTCCTATCACTGGTACCATGAATAACAGGCACTGTTATCAGAGATTCACCTCTTTAAAGATAGTGGATATTTCACACCTAATACACTAGTGACAGCCCAAGCCTTCCAGCTGCTCTCAGACTACACCCTGGAGAAATAAATGCTTCTGTTTTTTCAGCTCTGGTCCTGATCTCGCACACAAAAGCAGCTCTGCCTCCTGGCTTCCAATAGCCACAAGCTGGAGCCTAACAATTCCTAAGAAAAAGGATCAGGTTAGAGGCCTGTGCCCTGAGATTTGGCTGGACAAAGAAAAAGGAATCGAGAATTATATAGCAAAGGAGAAAGATCAAATTAAGCTGGATTTAAATAGACTTAAAATGTTGTCAGATACAATTGTACAAGTTAATGCTCAATTGGACAAAGGTTGGAAGCCCTAGAAGATAATTAGAAGACTTTGGACTGATGAGTTTGGGGAACAGGAATGGGAACTGAAGGAGGTAATCCTCTTATTACGCTACTAAATTGTTGGTGGAATTACTGGGTGAAAGTCCAACTCATGAATCAATGCATTCAAACATTTCCCATTAACAGGAAATTTTATCCTTCTGGAGTTTACCCTAGCAGGGAATGGCAGTACTTGAACAACTTGCTGAAAACTGAAGCTGGAAAAGTTTCACAAAAGAAATAAGGCAAAGTATTCTAAACCAAAGCCGGCGTTTATCATTGGAACAAATCCCTGGTGGAAGGGCTGGATTTTCTCCCATTTGTGCTTTTGTATGGAGACAAGATGCCTTTGTATAAGATCTGAAAAAAACACCACAGTTTTTGACCTTAAAATAGGGGAACTCGGTAAAATTAGGATCATCTGAAATACAATGTTGTTCCTTCATGCAAGACTTCAGTTTTGAAATAGGTTTTTTTCTTCCCCCAGCTACAGAAGTAAAGCTTTCAGGACTCCCCAGTCCAAAGGACTGAAAAGAAAGATTCCCCACAACAATTAGTGTGCCAAAGCCCAGGGCTGATCTGCAATATGGAGCTCTGGTTCAATCTCTTCTCTGTCCAGGCTGGTGAAAACTTTTTGATCTCCTTTTTTGCATAATATAAATGCTACAAAGACATTTGTTTAAGGTGACTGATAGCTATCATACTGAAATTAACAAATTAGTAATATATTCATTGATTACATGTATTAAAATAATTCCCATTACAAAGAGACCCATTTCAGTTCTGAGGAATTGGGCAAGGGGAAAACGTGAAGAGATTTCTCTGCAATTCCACATGGTATTAAATGGCCTGTGATGTGCAGACGATCATAATACATGAGCTCGTGGGCATAGACCTTATTCTTTCCAGCTTTAGACATCTAGGAAGTAAGATTTTATTAAAGAGCCAGGTGAAGTTTAAAGGTAGGTATGCTATAACTAGCTTAACAGAGACAGCTGAAAAAAACCAGACAGGTAGCTCTCCTTCAGTCTGAAATAAACACAGAGAACTACGTGAGGTTTCCCAATTGACCATTTAGTTTATCAGTAAACATGCGAGGGGGTAATTGCCTTCAGCATGAAGCACACCGCTGATGTTTTACAGGATCGGGACCCAAAATGAGACTGTTCAGTAACTCATTAGAAGATATGGTATGAAAGCGTTTGCACTTGCTTATTCACCATGGGACAGCCGTGCTCTTTGGATCAGGAGGGATTCTCAGGGATTTTCAGCTCTGTATCAGGCCCTATACGTTAGAGTTTACTACACTCCACAGGCTTCAGAGGAGCTAAGCCAAGCCCCTGAACATGGGTTACACTGTCTACAAGTGTGGGTCGCATCCTGAAGACATTCAAACCCAACAGGCATCAGGAGAGATACTGCCAACCCCAAGGTGTGCGGTCAGAGCCTGGAGAGCGCTTGATTTTGAAGACTAACCCCTTACATAAAAAACGCAGATACTCAGGTCTTCTTGCTTTTTAGCCTTTGTCCTCCCTGAAGCAAGAGCCCTCCCTTTTTCTAGCTGATCCAAAAAGCAAGCGAGTGAGGACTCTCTGTGGAGAGTTATATAATAACACCCTCCTTCCCGAGGCAGCTTCCAGGTGGCTCTCGGTGGAAGGCAGCTCCCCTATTCAGCAGGAGGCCAGGAAGCGATACCTTGATTTTAGTGGTCACTGGAGTTTTCCCGGGGCCAGACCAAATAGCAAAACGGTCACACAAGTGTTCATACACACAGCAGTAGCACCGCTGACCTCCAGACAAGCACACTAAGACCCTGCTCAAGTTCTGTGCAGAATAAATGACAAAACCTGATCCCCTTGCCAGGCGGTGTAAGCATTGTCACTGTCGTCCTTCCATCCTCCAAGCCTCATTTCTTCATGGTAGCTCAGTGCTGTAGCCAGCTTAATATTCCAGTTTATTCAGCATGACATTATAAGAAGCAGCATCGAGTTTTACCTCTCATTTGTGAGTGGTGAGAATCACTATGCTGTTACCAGGGAAAAGACTTTTCAGCACCTTCTGGTGGTGGTGCTATGAGAGGACCTTAGCATCTGCATCACTTGGGGGAAAAGATGCCTTATCACTCACTGGTAACTGGAACAGGCAAAGTGATTTTCTAGGAGAAGAATGTGGAGTAATTTACTTAGTTACTCTGAAAAAAACAAATCTGACATCTGTATTAGATACCAGGAAACTGAAACAATATCCTGATGTCTGACATTTTTTAAATACCTGGCTGAAGTATCCTACAGGGATATATATCACCTATTTTCTTCTCCCTGTTTTTTTTTGGTTCCTGTGCCACACTGGTTGTTTTCACTGCAAGCTGTGACAAGAACTTTTCTCTAACCTGTCCTGCCACCATAGATCTGAGATAACATAAGAGGTAGAATAATAACAGTCTCAGACTAAACCAAAGGTTTTTCTCCCACACAGGTTTTCCAAGGCTGTTATGTTTGCAACTCTGCTAACCGTGTTAAAATTAGGTTGCAAACGACATTTTTTTCAGAGAGAGATCTCTCTAGCACATAGAGCATTTGTAACAATGCTAGTAAAAATAAGAGCATGGTCTGACAGAGCATTCAATTATTCATGCATTCACAAGTACAGGACAGGCAGGCTCGCAGCCTTCAGAGCTGCCACCACATCACTGGTACCATCCGGCTCCGATATCTCTCAGTACAGCATCTGCTGGATGCACTGCACCCTTCTGCTAGGAAGGGGCCAAACCTTTATTTAACAAAAAGCTATGGAAGTCCAAGGATGAAAACCCCCAGGTTCTGAGAAAGCCGCCTCAGCTCCTGGAGTCTTCATGTCCTGCTCCTCCAGGCACTCAGGCTGTCACCCCCACGCCAGCTCCTTCCTCTCAGGGAGACGTTAAGAGGCCAGCTCATGAAACATTCACTCTGCATCAGTGTCACATACTGTGCACTTTTCTATCTCAAGCTATAAAAAATGCAGTGTGCCTCCCTGCCTTCAGTTAAAGGGAATGGTTTTGCAGTTAGCTGGTTAACCTTTTCTTTCCCTCCCTCCACTTAAAGATGACTCCCTGCTGCTTTACCTTAACTCAGAAGGAACCCAAGTGTTTAAGGCAACTTGCAGTAGCAGGGCACTTCTGTTGGGTGAACTTCCTTCAGAAATGATTGGGCTGGTAGGGATTTCTGTGAGCAGTGAAGCCATGACAGGGGCACTAAAAGTCTTCAGCTGAAGCCTGGGGCATACCTGGGTCCTTTGGAGTGCAGCTGGGAGAGGCTGAAGGAAGGTGGAGATCATCTTCTCTCAGGCCCCTCTGAAATGCTGTTCCTCCTGGGTCCATCTTACCATTAGTAAGAAGAGGCACCAAAGTTTTTCATTCTGCATTTTCCCTCTAAAAGGGAGATTAGTTGAAGGACCCAAGATCTGTACAGGGACTTGCTAGGTGGGATGTGGCCAGGTCTCTTGGGTCCCAGTAGATTAGCAGCACAAATCATTGCAGACAGAAAGCAGGCCCTGGTAGGTTGAAAGGCTGTAGTTTTCCAACCGAAGGCTTAGTGATCATGCAGTGAGATGCAAGAAAAGGTTATAGACCATCCAGTGTTAGCAAGGTAATTTTTATGGGTAAGGAAGCTTACCTAAATTCTGCTGTGCCAATTTCTAATCTAGCTGGAACTTACTCTCCTAATGTCTCAGGTCTCATCTTTGAATAAGGTAAAATATTAATTAGTGACTGTATTAAGGAGCCTCAGTGGAAAGGAAACTGCCAGGTGCTGCAACCATGCAGAGCACAGAAGCCATCCCTGTCTGAGATACTTTGAATGAGAGCTGCCCTGGTCAAGGACAATGTTGTATTACATGACTGCACACTAATAAAGACCACCCATGTCTCCAGTGAGGTCTCTAACTTATAATGACAGCAAAGGATGAGAAGCACTGCCCATTGTAAGATTAAAATGTAATCATCCCCTGTTAACCATACACTAGTTACTTTGTTGGTGCTGTGCCACTGAACAGTTCTGAAATTGCTGAAGAGAAACTGTGCCTCTGTAAAGTAGGAGCCAAGTAGCGAGCGAGCATCCCCTTGCTGCCAGAATCAAAGTGGTACTGTCCTCCAGGTATGAGCTAGAAAGTCGAAACAGATCCAACTTCATCCTGTTATAGATTTAAAAGCTAAAAATAAGACTGATATGGTTCATAGCACTCAAACTTGTTCATATTTAGGAATTAGGCATTTTCCCCCAACCAGTTTCTAACCAATAGTTCATTAACTCTTTGGGGCTATCGAGTGCTAATTTACATGCAGTTTAACACTTACATTACCACTGAAGATTATAGTGCTATTGCAGCTCTCTTGACCCTTGGACACAAACTAAAAGCAAAAACCAGAAGGCTAGAGAGCTTAGGACTGCTTGAAAAACATTTTCCCTGCCCAGCTAACATATAAAGCCTTTAAAATGGCCACAGCAAAACTTCCTGAGAGCTGGGATGGTGAAACAATAGACTCAGCTCCTACTTTGAAAAGCGATGTCTTCAGTACAGACTACAGCTGACCGAACTCACTCGGTGGAGTTTCGCTCAGGAGGGTCGGGCAGTGGGGTGAGATGGGAGCTTAGACGCCTCAGTCGGATTTGCTGAGGTGGAAGTGAACCAGCCATGTTTTGTGCTAAGGAATCTGCAATTCAAACAGGAAGGAAAATTCTCTTTCATCTCAAACTTCAAAGTGGTTTCCAGTAGTCTCATTGACTGGCTTATTGATTCTGTCTTTTGTTCTCAGAGGGGAAAAAAAAAGTCCAAGAGAGGTAGCTTGCCTTAAGAAACAAAAGGCTGTACTATGGGTCTCATTTAAATTCTCTGTGATTATTCATTATTTGGCAGCTTGTTTCAAAGCATCTCTTCAGCTATTTTATATGCCTTCATTTCTAATGCTGTCCACGATTATCCTGTAAGGTCCTGATCTCCTAGCTCAAAGCTTCGCCCACGCAATAGAACTCAAAGGAGCCTTTCTGTGATTCTTAAATGTTTTAACAGCCAACTCAGACGGGTGGCTGCAAGTACGGCGTACTCCATGCCAGCCCTTGTTGCATCCCATGCAGCCTGGAGACAGCTTGTTCAGGTGTGCACAGAGCATGAAAAAAGGGTGCTCAGGAGTATGCAGGGAAGACCATGGACATCTTTCTTTCCCTCCTCAAGCTCTGCAGAACAGTCTCCAGCTCTACTGGGTACCCAACTGCAGGTTCACCGTTATCTTGCCTCTCAAATGCAAGAGACATAGCTAGGAGAGTTCAAGCAGGTAGCCCTTAAGTAAACATGACAGCATCTTCTACCTCTTCCAGTATCTTCCTCGTCTGGCCCAGACATTGAAATAGATCCTCTATGATTATCCCACTTGACCCAAAAGAGCAACATCATCTGTGGATTTTTTTCTTGCTTTCAGAACCAAAGGGAATTTCCACTTTGTTTATGCAGGAAGACAAGTATAAGGGTAAGTTTTCCACCCATCTGTTGCACATAGAATGCTAATTTATCCAATAAGTGTCTGGGAAAAGTTTAAAGCAAGAAGAGACAGGGTTTTGGTCCAAAGAGGGACCTGACTGTCTTACCTTCAGATCCCATTCAATGCTTATGAGAGCAGTAGTAGAGAAGTGTCTTGGAAGTGCCAGGCAGCTCCTGAGAGGTACCTGTTCCCACTGTAGCCCTAGATCATCTCTGATAGCTAAGTTTATTAAAAACATCAGTACAGAGTAGTTTTGAATGACAGTTGTGAATTTTGCTCACTGGCAGCTTAACTAGGATCTCCTATGACAACTCAAGTATCCTCATATTCCTACTCAATTAATAAGGCTTCACCCCAACATCCATTCCAAGCTTTCCATTAGGAACTGAACCTACATTTTCAGCCTTGTAGTGACTAAAGTAGGTGCATGAAGGTCCTAATTGCACACTCCTTCGGAAATTATAGGAGGCATCTGCAAGACTGACCCCTTAGCCCTGTACCTGGGTTAGGAAAACATTGTCTGACTGGGGCTTGAATTCAAGGTCTATTCTAGTTGCAACTGGTGACAGTTTAGTAAGTGTAGCAGCCAAAAGGACCATCTTCTCTGGGAAGGGCTGGGACAGTTGTTTGTCAGGCTCTGACAGGTTGGAGATGATATCCACTACCCCATTTAACTATTCCCACCCTGGGAGCAGCCCTGAGGGTACAAAAGTCCCAAAACATTAAATTCAGGTTCCTAAGTTTGGTAATATTGGCTGTAATCCTAGAAAAATAAGTGGTCAGGAAACTTTTTATCTACAGTTATTTGATGGCAAGTTTAACTGTGAACTGGCAAGCCTCTGAACTGGCTACCGGTGCCGCAGGGCAGCGTTCACAGCATGAAGATGGGTGCGGAGCCTTGCCAAGTGCAGCAAGTAGGATGGGTAACAGCTCCGGTAATCACTTTGCCTGCATTTATTAGAGTTTAGCACCACCTAATGTGAAAGTGCTTCAACTTCAAGCACTTCCCAGTGCAGGCAGAATGGAAACAGCCTAGCTGGAGCTAGAGAAAGCCTGTGGCATCAGTAAGCATTAAAATTTAATCCCTTATCTACTCAGCTCCTCCCCTAGCAAGGGAAGAGTAAGACGACTTTTGGAAGAGGAGCAGGCAGCTCTGTTGTGAGCACACCTGGGAGGGTCAAGAGGCAGAAGGGCCAGGAGAGCAGGGAGCCCAATCACACTGATGGTGACTGTCCACAGTTCAGACATACAGGGAAAGGTCACTCTTCATTCAACTGACAGATACAGCTGGGAAGAGTTAGCAGCTTTCGATCATTTTCATCCTGGATATTTGACATTTGTAGGCTTAAACATGACAGATGGCCACTCCAGCCATTTCAGGAACAGCAGCTGGCGAGGGGACCTGGGAAGGATTTCAAGACTGCTCTGAGTCTGGGATCAATTTGGACTCTACAAAAGCTGCAGGAATTGCCTTAGAAACAGCTTTGCAGGGCTTGAGAGATGAAAAAAGTACTTGCACTTCTAAATTAAAGCCGCAAGTGTAATGATTCACAGCATCCTGCAGGAGCACGGGGCTAATTTCCAGAGTCTGCTCAGGAAAGGACTGTTTTAGCACAAGTAATTCAGTTGAGCTCTGGTGATGTTTCTATGTTTCTAACTTTTGTTTAGCCTCAGAAGAGGTACATGTGCTGGTTTTGGCTGGGATAGAGTTAATTTTCTTCATAGTCCTATAGGCCATAGCTAGTATGGGGCTATGTTTTGGATTTGTGCTAAAAACAGTGTTGATAATGCAGAGATGTTTTAGTTGTTGCTAAGTAGTGCTTACAGTAGTCAAGGACTTTTTCAGCTTCCCATGCTCTGCCAGGTGTACAAGAAGCTGGGAGGGGGCACAGCCGGGACGGCTGACCCCAACTGACCAAAGGGATATTCCATACCATATGACATCATGCTCAGCATACAAAGCTGGCGGAAGAAGTGGGGGACGTTCAGAGTTACGGCATTTGTCTTCCCAAGCAGCCGTTACGCATGGTGGAGCCCTGCTTTCCTGGAGGTGGCTGGGTGCCTGCCTGCCAATGGGCAGTGGTGAATGAGTTCCTTGTTTTGCTTCGCTTGCATGCGCAGCTTTTGCTTTACTTATTAAACTGTCTTTATCTCAACCCACGAGTTTTCTCGCTTTTACCCTTCTGATTCTCTCCCCCATCCCACCAGGGGGGAGTGAGCGAGCGGCTGTGTGGGGCTTAGTTGCTGGCTGGGGTTAAACCACAACACTAAGAGACACTCACAGCAGCCAGCTCTCCACCACCTCCTCTTACACAGAGCTCCTACTTGCAGCTGAGCATCTCACCACAACTTCCTCAAGAGTACAAACAACAAACTCTTTCTGTACCCATACTTTGAGCTGTTGGCCATTTCTTAAAGCTTAGCACTTTGGTCACATATGGTGCAAACAAATGTTTTGGCCTCTGGCCTGGCTAGAAGCCATGCTTGGCTACAGAATCCATTATTTTCTTAACGTACTATATCTAAAAAGCGAAGCAGCCCAAAGCTTCCATCTGCTTCTCCCCTGTGACTGGGAGAGGACACAAAGCAGGCCAAGGTGACAGCTGCTTCTCAAAAGACCCCGCAAGGAATGATGCCAGGATCAGGAAATAAGGCCTTAAGGTAAAAAACCATCAGAGCGTCAGGAAAAAGACGAGACCACATCCTGTCCAGCTTATGTTGATTTTTCAGAACAACCCATTTAGAAGGCAAGCCTAGCAGTATCTAGGCATGCTCTCAGTTTTACCCTGGCTAGGCATCCCTTAAGACATCAGGATGCTGTTTTCAGTCACAAAAGCCATGTTATGAAAGTGCACAAAGATCAGTATCCCACTACCCAGAGCCATTTGTCTTCACTTGCTGCCATTTCATGCAGTCAGGAGCCTGGGCAGCTCAGCACAGCCCAGTAAATCCCTGGAGCACCTGGAGATGGCGTCCTAGCCAGAGCTAGGGATTCCCCAGCTCCCATTTTACAAATAATCTCCTTTGGGCTCCCCAAAGTGACACAAGTTAGCCTTGCTATGATCATGAAGTAGGCTCTAGGCTTAGCTGGGAGCTGAGCCAGGATAAAGAATGGGGTTTCAAATAAATATAGAAAGTCTCAGCCATACCAGGGTCCTTCTAAGTCAGCTTAACCAACAGACCCTGAATAACCCCCTTCAGAGCACCATACTCCCTTGACCAAGTATACTTGCTAGCAAGGTGACTTAGACATAAGAAGGGTGCTTCAAAAGAATTGCAAACTAAGGGCTAAGAGGGCTGGGACTTGTAGATATCCATTACTTGGTAAGATTCAGTGACCCAAACTTGAGACTTTTCCCCCCAGAATCATTACATTTGGAGGCATCAGAAGCTTTAAACTTAGATGACCTCCTAGAGTATATGCTGAAAAAATAAAACATGTCTATTACATTAGTGCTAATACTGCAGATTATACGGTGTTGTAACAAAAGAAAAGAAAGTTTCATCTTTGTTAAGTCCAAAGTCAAGTGATTTTTAGCAGTCATAAATTAACATCTCTAGAGATAATTATCTGTGTGCAGTTATGGTTCCCTATATTCCTACCTCTTTAAAAAATTTGTTCCAGCCTAACAGTAGGATAATTCAGGAGTCCCTCAACCATTTAGATCTTGACAGCTCATGGTTTTCACCTAGACTCTTATAAAAATTTTGGTGTTTAAAGGGGCTAATCAGTTATGATTCACAGCAAGATTTTAAGCATCTTTTCAAACCACTTACAGTGACCAAGCTCTTCTGAGGTGCAATGCTCTGGACCTAAGTCATTGATTTTTGGTCACCTTACCAAAGTACATGAGAAAAATCTGTGTCCATATAGAACTTGTCCTAACCATAATTTTAAGGGACTAGTTGTAACACATAGGAGAAGGCTTCAGCATTTCTTGGTTATACCACAGAGAAAGCATTATGAAATTTCAACCTGGGCTGATTTTTTTCCCTTGTAACACAAAAGAACAAACTACAAGTGGTTCTACTTCATGAAAAAACCTTTTTAGCCTACATCCTTTTAAAAAGTTTGGTTGCCCATAAAGAAACCACTGTAATTTTGTTAGTCTTCTCAATCAACTCTTTAACTACTATCCTTAAAAACCAGGACTGTGGAACACCACTCATCAAGTCAATATAGCCAGAACCAAATCAATTAGAGGATTTATAATAGAGTATTAGAAAAGCAGTTAATAAAACTACCAGCCTGAACAACACTGGGACAATTGAAGCAGCACAGGACCGGTTCTTACAAATGTACCAGACCAGCTCAAAGCACGTTCTGCTCACCAGCCTAAGACAGTAGGCAAGTCTTTCCATTCTTACTGAAGTTTCACCTTAGCAAAGCTTTTTAGTGAAATATTAAACAAGCTCTCAAGAAGTACATTAAAGCTAAGGTGTTACAAGGCACATCCATAGTCTGGCACAAGGTTTGCATACTAACTCTGCCTGCATTTCCCAGCTGGCAGGCTCCAAACCAGCCCTGGTTCAAAGTCCGGTAAAATACCTCCGTGCTTTGCTATGTGCATCATTCCCTGATAGCCCAGTCTGCAACTTTTCTTTATCTTACTATTAAAAGGGGCACCCGTCTTTGCACAGAGGTATGCACACTCCCTGCAGATCCCATTACGAATCTCCTTCTTTTCCTCAACCATCACAACCCCAAAAGCACCGCTGCAGCGATCAATACCTCTTGCTCCAATAGCATCCTCTGCAACCCGTGGCCTTCCAACATATTCTGCCAACATCATCTCACAGTGAAGTTAAAAACAAAAAGGGGAAACCAATAATAAGACAGGAAAAATCCATGTCCTAAGGATCGTGATCACATAACACACCCCCAAGTCCTCACACACTTCTGTCTCCTACAGATGCACAGGCTCATTTGCCTCCTAGAGCTTGTTTTCCCCCATCAAGCTCCTTTCTGTTAAGTCCTCCCTGTGCATGACACACCCTCCAAGAGTAACACAAGGTGAAGCTAATGCAGATGTGATGGTCTATTAAGCCCTCCTTAATTAGTGTGGGATTACACAACTCATAAAAAGAATTTAATAAAATGCCACAAATGAGAGGAATGTTGTAGAGAAACATATGATCTCACTATACTGCTGCTTTGAAAAAAAGAAAGAGGGAGGGGGATAACATAAGAACTGGATTAATATCTCCTTCACCCAGAGCATGTTATCAGTTCTTCCTTCAGAATGACACAAAGTACTGCAAAGCTCTAGTGTGAAGGGGAAGCTCACATCAGATGTATGACACCTGTACAAGAGCAGGACTATCACTGCATATCTTCTTTTGCAATTTAAATGTGCTCCAGACCAACTCCCCAAAAGTTTGAAATTCAAGCTTCTTCCGACACAGAGAAACCCAAGTATTATCCTTAAAGAAAAGAACTTGTGTGATTTTTTGTGTAAGGCTTTTATTCTCATCTTGCATCAAAAGAGAGCCTGGAATGGAGACAAATCAAAGAGACACTTCCCGTTTATGCTGTGGCTGTAGATACAATTGGAGATGAAATTATGCAGGCACAAAATTGTGCTCGTCTTAGTCTCTGTACAAGAGAATGGGATGTAAAATTAGGATAACAACCTTTAAGAACAGCCACCATGAATGCAGTTCAGCCCAAGTGATTTTTGAAAGAGAAAAGCTTTTTTTCTTCAGAAACTATCAAATCAGAAGGACTTGAAACTTCAGAATAATCCTAAGGAAATTGCAGCAGCATGTTGCAGAACACCATTGCCTTTAATAACAGCTTGGTGGGTTTGTTTATTGCTGGCAGCGGCTGGAGACTAGAAATCTTGTTAGTTCTCCAGATCGCTACGGCCTGGCTTGTAGGGAAAGAAACCTGTCCCTTGCTGCCCCTTTAGTCTGATCAGGTGGAAAGTGAGTGCTGATGGCTTTGGCACTTCTTTCCTTGGCACTATGGCTAGCGTTACCAGTAACTGTTATAATCAGTATATTCGGCACATGGAAAATGGTGCCAGAATAAACTGACCCTCATGCTGCCTTCAGTCAAACCTAGTGTCACTTTGATTTTGGGGGCTGGAAAGTTTAAGGTCGCCTCTGTATAAGGGTGTATTTTTCCCTCCCCACTTTTTTTTTTTTTGCTTGTACTACCACCTTTAAAGGCACCAGTTAATAGAGAATTTTTTTTACTGTTAGTTCTGTATTCAAAACTCATAATTCCAGTAAAATGTAAACTTCCTCAGCTCAAGAAGATCATGGACTGAAACCCTGTATAAACATAAGACATTGTTTTCTGCAGGTCTTTTTTTCCTCTTTCTTTTTTTTAAATGCACTTCTCACATAACACACTTTTTAATTCTGATTTAGTAACTTCGTTGCCGCACCTCCAGTAATAAGGCAGAACCACACTGTGCCAGGTGCTGTATAAAGAGAAAATAATTCCTAGTCTAAATAAGTATGAAGTGCAGTTTAGGTAAAATATTGCATCTCCCCTTCCCTGATCGTTGTTGTAAGATGCTGGGAGTCAGCAGCAGAGCCTGGAGCAGCCCCAGAAGCCCCCGCTCACCCTCTGCCAACTGCTGCAGCAAATGCTCCTTTCGCCTGAAAGGGCTCTTGTCTTTCAGGGTTGCCGTTCGCTCACTGCTCAGCAGTGCCAACGACGGTGCATTTTACAGCGTAAACTGGAGGATTGTTCTATGCTGAATATTAGCATACGGCTTTTGACATCTGGTCCTCTAAGAGCAATAAACTGCCAATCAGGAGGCATATTGGGTACAAGCATATTTTTATCACTACCCCTACTAATCACCAAGATTAGTCCCTGCTTGGCAATTGTGACTGACGAACACACTGAACCTATTCAAATATCCTCATCCATATTCATTTCCATTTAAACAAATTAAATTCTCATGTAAAATAATCCTCAAATTCTCAAAAAAGCTGTTTGTTTTTCTACTGAGGTGGCACGAGTTCAAAGACATCCTGTTAAATATGCATAATTTCTTAAGAGCAAAAATTACAGCTTTTAATGGTGTTTGCCTTCCACTTCATGAAAATCTCTTTTAATGTCACTAGAGGTCTTTGGAGCCTGGACAGAAGTTTCCTTTTCCAGCCCAGGGGAGTAGAAACGTCATCATTTTCAGAGCACAGCTGCTTTGTCAAGACACATTGGCACACACAGTTTGAATAACAAACACTGAGCTCCAGCAAGCATTTCTAAATCTCTCTCGATTAAAAAAAACCCAAACCCCCTCAAACCTAAACCAACAAGCTATAAGCAAGAAGGACCGGATAATCCGTCCATCCTGAATCTTTTGACTTTTGGGGAAGGAAATGGGTTTTTAAGAAAGTGACCTTCAGCAGCTAGTAAATACATATCAGAGGAGGCTGCTTTTCAGTGGTTGTGCCTCAGAGGTGAGAGAGAAGGACATGAATTTTAAGCAGAGATTAATCTAATGAGCCATTCTATTAATAATAAGAAAAAAATCTTCAAGCTAAACTGGATTGTTCAGGGAGTCAAAGGCAGATGAAATTGAGAAGATGAAATAAAACCAAAAGTGAAAAGAATTAAGACGGATTTGACTGAATTGCTAATTGGCACGGAAACCTTAGCCCCTCATCACCTGAAAAAAAAAAAATTGCCAGAGGACAGAGACTCTAAGAAAAACTTCATGAAGACAATTAGTGTAGGAAGGAAGACATGAAGTGAACCAAGAGGAACGGGTGTGGCTATATAGGAATAACTTATTTTGGCTTGCAAACAGTATGGGCATGCTCTTCCTGTTATATCATGACTCACAAACCTATGGTTCGAAAGATTTGAATATTAAAAAAGACTAATCAAAACTATGCAGAATGATTTGACACAGATGGCTCCTTTTCCAGTCTTCTGGTAACGTGCCACCTCTATTTCTGGCATGTGGTTTTGTTCGCAGTCTTCGTTTGGATACATTTTTTTTCCAAATTGATTTCAAGATTTCCCTACTGCCTATAGGCAATAGGTAGTTTTGTTCTAAAATTGTTTTGCTGGCTTGACGGTGACAACTCACTTTGAAGACTGTTCTTCATTAGGAACATGGATATCTGTATTTGGCCTTACATGAAATAATTTTATGGAACAAATTGTCTGGAAAAGTTCTTTCTTTGTATGTTTATAAGAATATAAATACTCCTGAGGAACAAATACTGGATCATAGATTTTCAGGGTCTGTACTTTCTTGCTACAATAAACTATAAACCAGAAATGATAACAGAATCCTCTAGATCAAAAAGGCAGCCCAGATGCCATTCTAACAATTTCAGGGTATTGCCATGACCCTGTAAAAATGCCTTAAGTTAGGAAATTGCACCAGTGTGAGAACCACCTGTGTTGTTCACTTTCTGTTGCTTTGTATTTGCATGCATAGGGAAGAATAACATGTCATTTTGCAAGTAGCACATCAAAAGAAGATGGTGATTCTGTGGACTTATGTCTTCCAGCTGCCCTCCCAAGTACATACTTTGATGTCTAATCAAGGGTCAGTTTATGCCCCACTTTTTATTCTGGGTAAAAGCATTAACAGAGTCTTCTCTTTTCTTATCTTTTCTTTTTCTTTTTTTTTTTAATCTTTTCTTATTTTTGCAAAATGTATGGGAATTTCAGGTCTTTGAAACTTCTACTGTGTCAAACAAATTCAAACAGAAGGAAAGAATGGTAGAGATACTTACATTCCTGCAAAATTTGCTTCTACAGAAAACCAGGATAAACTATGCAGGTTCAAGTCTATGAGACATATTATTCCATGGTGGAGCCTCCTGGAAAACATAATGCAATTCAGAAAATATGCTAGAATGTCATCAGCCACATTTCCTACAGTCACTGATGTTACCATCACTTACAGAATAAGAAGCACTAAATAAAGTTTTCCAGAACTTAGCATGAGCCAGAGCGCAGGAGACAACTGTGCAGAATATATTGCCCTACATCCCTGAAATTGTCAAAAGACCAGACAAAGGTTGCTCACTGATAGCAGTAATGAATGCTTAAAAAACAATAGAGTTTCCTTGTGTCTCTCCCAAATCCAAATGAAAACAACAGCTCTGTAGAAGAAAAATGAATCCCCTCCGTCTAGGGTTTTTGTTGCCCGTGAGTGTCAGGACAGGCACGAGCCCTCCTTGAGGCAGATCCCATCACCTTCTTCCTCGGCCATTTGCTAATTTTTCTGCAAGAGCTTTTAATGCGCCGGTCTATGGGACGCTTTGCAGGCTGCAGCAGCTCGCAGGGATGAAGGCGGGCCCGAAGGCTGTGTTTGCGGGTTATTAGCCATTTGGCAGGGCTGGGCTCAGCGCAGGCCCCAGGGCCGCGGAGGGGGTGGCAGTGCGGCAGCAGCACCGCGCGGTGGCACAACACGCACACGAGTGTGCCTGCAGCCGCCTGCAGAGCGGCAAAGGCAGGGAAACCGGCCTGCTTCCTTCCCCTGCTTCAGCTGCAGAGCTTGTTAGGCTACTGAGGGGATAAAGCTAGTGAAAACCAGGAAGAAATTCAATCTTCCTAACTGGGAAAGGAAGAATACCACTAAGCCTGTCGGAGAGGTGGGGAGCATCAGCTGCTACATCCTGCACATCACAAGTGACCAACGGGGATGTTCTGGATTTAAAAGTAGGACTAAAATCAGAAGTAGCGATTTTGTTCCCTCTTTCGTAAGGACAAATCTTGGGAGGCTGAACTGATCCCTCCCTCCATCAGGCCTCCTACCTGGGAGAGAATTTGCTACCCAAATGACTGGTGGTTAAGTCAGGGAGGTTTGATTGACAACCCACATTCAATCAAGCATTATACTAATCCTCTCAGTCTATTGATAGGCAGACAGACAAAAAGGCAGAGGGACGAAGGGAGGGAAGGGTAGGTATTATGGAAAGCTAAAAGCCAGTGGTTTTTTAAGCTCGTGATTGGACAGTAACTAGCAAGAGATGTAGAACATTCAACCAGAAAGTCTTGAAATGCTCTTGGTTTTACTCATGGATTTTTTTTTTTTTTTTTACCTTGCAGAGAGCAAAGGTAGAAGGCATCTGTCACCAACCAGACTGACTTCTGGGCATAAGGCAACAACATCAGAAGAGTGATTTCACCTGCCTCCCCACTAACCTTGAGATGACCGAATCAAGTTCAGTTTTCCTGACTTCTTATAGACAAGATCTGCACATCAAAGATGGCCTTGCTGGCTAATTGTTAACAAGCTAACAATTGTTAAAGATGATCAAGGTGAAATATTTCATAATAAGTAAAATGCAGGATTGTTCGTTCTGCCTAGTGTAACAATCCATTCCTGAAGCTTCTAAACATTTAATGAAGTGGCTCATCTCCTCCTTCGTACTTACTTTCTGTGAAGGACTCAACTTCCAGCAGGGAGCGGAACTGGGAGAGTCAAAATCAATGGTTTCTCGATCATTTCAATCTAATTAAGCAGGTACAAGAGGTTGAGGCAAGTTCTGAAGAAAACTGGAGCTCTGCTGACCCTACCTGCACCACACCTTGAGACTTCAGACTCTCTCCTAGTCCCCGAGAGAAGCCAGTGCTATTCTTGATCTTGATGCATGATCAAAGCACCATGAAACCCAGTGTCACACTCCCACAATGACAAGGTGAGAGCTCCTGTTTATAGGGTGCATCATTTTTCAAAGAGCATAGTCTTCCTTCCACGTCCCTGCAGATTTACTGAGGGATCAGATAGGAACAGAACACAATTTCTGCAAATGGCACTGTGGCAGCAGGGAAGTCAACCCTGTTGTTGCTGTAAATCTCGAAGCCTGTGTATGTACCCAACTCACTGCTCCACTACCACTTCCCTATGTGAAGAGCCATGGTGCTGCATGCTCTCTCCCTGGGAAATGAGACTTGTTACTAGCAGCAACCTTTATCTCTGCATAACATTTGAGCTGCCAGGAGAAGATGGCAACCCTTTCATTCCTGTGCTTGCGCCTTCCCTTGGCAAAGTGTCAATCAAATCTGGCATGTGCTTCTGCTGCTGCGGTTCTGGCATACTTCACAGGAGGCACAGAATTACAAGGTTTACAGGATGCTTTATCACTGCAGACAGTATTTTCCTACACTACCTCCTGTATTTCTCTCCAGGTAGTATGCAAGAGAGCAGAAGCTCCTATCTGCTTCTGATGGGCATGCAACTGATCCTCTCACCTTGCTCCCCTTAAATTCTTCAGTGACCTTGATTTCACACAGAAGATCACTAAGGCTGTTATGTTTCCTGTTTCAAGGCTTGCCTGCCTATCTGTGCCAGGACTGAAAAGCTTTCAATCCTGTCTTTTCCTTTTTACTAAGCCCCAATCTATTTTTTTTTAAAATAAAAGTCCCTTTAAAGTAAATCTCTCTTTTTTTTTTTTAAATATAACAGGGATTATATAATGCAGGTATTAGCAGGGGACTAAAGTTTGTCATCCAGGAAATTCCTTTTACTCTTACATTTCTGTGCACATGACAAATCTTTGTCAAGCTGTAATTGGCCCTTCATCCTGAATCTGAAATTTGCTCCATCCAAAGTACAACGAATTCTTTTTAAGTTCTTGAGCCCCTCACATCACACTCAGGTTTTCATTCTATTAAAAGGGATGAAAACTCATCTGAACAACTTCAATTCTGCAAAGCCAGACCTGTCTGGAAGCCAATGTGGCTGGCTCAGATTCTGAAATGGGACAACATCCTAAAATTTTGGGTTGATAAGAAAGCTTTAAATAAAGTTACAGTAAATTGATAGCATGCTTCTTTCACACTGCATTTAATATCTGTCTATATACAGAGTGAAAACTACTGTTGATAGGAAAGACAGAGTCCAGCTATGCAACTGGATGCCCATCACTGCATGACAGATGGACACTTCAGGTGTTCCACTTCCCTGTTGCAGAAAGTCTTGTGTGGGCTGTCAGATACCACTTTTAGGATTATGATGATCTTGCAAAAAAAAAAAAAAAAATAAAACTTTCTGTGAAAGTTTTTGGGGGNAAAGAGCATTAGCGATCCAGCTCAGCTGGTACTACTCATGTTCTGGATTTTGAGTCTTGAAATACTGTGTTATTTTAAAGCCCCCACTCTTGAGCCAAATAAGCTTCAACTTTGACTTGTTTTTAAAGTTCATTTTTCACAGCTGTAAAGAGAAGCTGTAAGAATGTGACCAAATACAACCTAAAAGTTACAAGACAAAGCAAAATGCAAATGGAAGGAAGCCAGAAGGGAGAAGGGATTTGCTTTCAGCAACTACTTGTGATTTTTGTATGGCTGGAATTGGCAAAGCAGCTTCAAATATGGAAATGCCGTCCACAGCACTATGAACACGTGCTCTTCAAATAGTCATGTTTTGGAGTGGAGATCTCTCAGGGACAGGCATGGGAGGGCTCTGAAAGAAAAAAGCTCTGGTGGAAAGCTGATGTCTTGGCAAGTGAAGGGTCCCATCTAACCAGATTTCCACATCTCCAGAGGCCACCTAGGGATTTGCTTTGGCCACACCAAGTGAAGGAGCAAGTGGGTGTTTCATTTTTACATCTCCAGCAACAGGACTCCAAGGACCACAAAGGTCCGGCTCCGTGCATTTCAGTCCCATCCACATGGGCAAAGGTTTCTTCTCTCCTTTTTTCTGTGCCTCTCCCAAAACAGACTCCCTGGGATAACATAAAACCAAATACAGTTGCTGGGACTGCTGCTCTCTGACTAGCAAAGAAAATCCTCTGTCTCCTCAGACTACACTGACCATCACGTCTAGAAAGCTTTGGTGGCATAGAAATAGCAGAGGAGGAACAAACACCACCTGTCACAGGAAGAACCCAAGAAGGGAGAATAATTTGGTGACCCTGGACTGCAGCAGAGCCAACTTTGGCCTCTTCAAAGACCTGCTTGGAGGAATCCCATGGCTTAGGGGTCTAGAAAACAGGGGGGTCCAGGAGAGCTGGTCAGCATTCAAGGACCACTTCCTCCAAGCTCAAGATCGGTGCATCCCTAGGAGGAAGAAGTCAAGCAAAGTAGCCGGGAGACACATATGGATGAGCAAANTGCTCCCCTTAAATTCTTCAGTGACCTTGATTTCACACAGAAGATCACTAAGGCTGTTATGTTTCCTGTTTCAAGGCTTGCCTGCCTATCTGTGCCAGGACTGAAAAGCTTTCAATCCTGTCTTTTCCTTTTTACTAAGCCCCAATCTATTTTTTTTTAAAATAAAAGTCCCTTTAAAGTAAATCTCTCTTTTTTTTTTTTAAATATAACAGGGATTATATAATGCAGGTATTAGCAGGGGACTAAAGTTTGTCATCCAGGAAATTCCTTTTACTCTTACATTTCTGTGCACATGACAAATCTTTGTCAAGCTGTAATTGGCCCTTCATCCTGAATCTGAAATTTGCTCCATCCAAAGTACAACGAATTCTTTTTAAGTTCTTGAGCCCCTCACATCACACTCAGGTTTTCATTCTATTAAAAGGGATGAAAACTCATCTGAACAACTTCAATTCTGCAAAGCCAGACCTGTCTGGAAGCCAATGTGGCTGGCTCAGATTCTGAAATGGGACAACATCCTAAAATTTTGGGTTGATAAGAAAGCTTTAAATAAAGTTACAGTAAATTGATAGCATGCTTCTTTCACACTGCATTTAATATCTGTCTATATACAGAGTGAAAACTACTGTTGATAGGAAAGACAGAGTCCAGCTATGCAACTGGATGCCCATCACTGCATGACAGATGGACACTTCAGGTGTTCCACTTCCCTGTTGCAGAAAGTCTTGTGTGGGCTGTCAGATACCACTTTTAGGATTATGATGATCTTGCAAAAAAAAAAAAAAAAATCAGAGCTTCTGTGAAAGATTTTGGTGGTTGTGTTTTTTTTTTTTTTTCCTCTCCCCAGAAAGCCCTGAGAAAAGTATTTCAATGGACCTGGTAAAAATATACACATTCTGGTTTGTTCTTTCTGACACATGCCACATTGGGAACCTGTCCCTGGAAATTATGTTTCGTTAAGAGAGATTCACACTTCCTTGAAGCTAAAACTCACATACAGGTAGCTGATGCAATGAATATTCCTGAGCAAGTCCACACTGAGAGAAAAAGAGCATTAGCGATCCAGCTCAGCTGGTACTACTCATGTTCTGGATTTTGAGTCTTGAAATACTGTGTTATTTTAAAGCCCCCACTCTTGAGCCAAATAAGCTTCAACTTTGACTTGTTTTTAAAGTTCATTTTTCACAGCTGTAAAGAGAAGCTGTAAGAATGTGACCAAATACAACCTAAAAGTTACAAGACAAAGCAAAATGCAAATGGAAGGAAGCCAGAAGGGAGAAGGGATTTGCTTTCAGCAACTACTTGTGATTTTTGTATGGCTGGAATTGGCAAAGCAGCTTCAAATATGGAAATGCCGTCCACAGCACTATGAACACGTGCTCTTCAAATAGTCATGTTTTGGAGTGGAGATCTCTCAGGGACAGGCATGGGAGGGCTCTGAAAGAAAAAAGCTCTGGTGGAAAGCTGATGTCTTGGCAAGTGAAGGGTCCCATCTAACCAGATTTCCACATCTCCAGAGGCCACCTAGGGATTTGCTTTGGCCACACCAAGTGAAGGAGCAAGTGGGTGTTTCATTTTTACATCTCCAGCAACAGGACTCCAAGGACCACAAAGGTCCGGCTCCGTGCATTTCAGTCCCATCCACATGGGCAAAGGTTTCTTCTCTCCTTTTTTCTGTGCCTCTCCCAAAACAGACTCCCTGGGATAACATAAAACCAAATACAGTTGCTGGGACTGCTGCTCTCTGACTAGCAAAGAAAATCCTCTGTCTCCTCAGACTACACTGACCATCACGTCTAGAAAGCTTTGGTGGCATAGAAATAGCAGAGGAGGAACAAACACCACCTGTCACAGGAAGAACCCAAGAAGGGAGAATAATTTGGTGACCCTGGACTGCAGCAGAGCCAACTTTGGCCTCTTCAAAGACCTGCTTGGAGGAATCCCATGGCTTAGGGGTCTAGAAAACAGGGGGGTCCAGGAGAGCTGGTCAGCATTCAAGGACCACTTCCTCCAAGCTCAAGATCGGTGCATCCCTAGGAGGAAGAAGTCAAGCAAAGTAGCCGGGAGACACATATGGATGAGCAAAGAGCTTCTGGAGAAACTCAAATGGAAGAGGGAGGTTTACAGCATGTCGAAAAAGGGACTGGCTACGGGAGGAATATAGGAACGTTTTCAAGCTATGCAGAGATGCAACGAGGAAGGCCAAGGCTCACTTGGAACTAAATCTGGAAAGGGATGTCAAGGATAACAAGAAGGGCTTCTTCAAATACACGAGCAGTAAAAGGAAGACTGGGGAAACTGTGGGCCCACTGCTGAACAAGGTAGGTGCCCTGGTGACGCAGCATGCAGAGAAGGCAGAGTTACTGAATGCCTTCTTTGCCTCAGTCTTTACTGTTAAGGCTGGCCCTCAGGCATCCCAGCCCCCAGAGGCGAAAGAGAAAATCTGGAGTAAGGAGGACTTCCCCTTGGTAGAGGGGGATTGAGTTAGAGATCATTTAGGCAAACTGGATCCTCATAAATCCATGGGCCCTGACAGGATGCACCCATGAGTGCTGAGGGAGTTGGTGGATGTTCTTGCCAAGCCATTCTCCATCATCTTTGAAAGGTCATGGAGGACAGGAGAGGTGCCCAAGGACTGGAGGAAAGCCAATGTCACTCCAATCTTCAAAAAGGGCAAGAAGGAGGACCCGGGGAACAATAGGCCAGCCAGCGTCACCTCCATCCCTGGAAAGGTGATGGAACAGTTCATTCTGGAGGTCATCTCCAGGCATGCGGAGGCAAAGAAGGATATCAGAAGTTGTCAACATGAATTCACCAAGAGAAGATCATGCTTGATCAACCTGATAGCTTTCTATGACGACATGACTGGCTGGGTAGATGAAGGGAGAGGAGTGGATGTTACCTCGACTTCAGCAAGGCGTTTGACACTGTCTCCCATAACATCCTCATAGGTAAGCTTAGGAAGCGTGGGTTAGATGAGGGGACAGTGAGATGTATTGAGAACTGGCTGAATGGCAGAGCTCAGAGGGTCGTGATCAACGGCACAGAGTCTGGCTGGAGGCCCATAACTAGCAGTGTTCCCCAGGGGTCTGTACTGGGTCCAGTTCTGTTCAATATATTCATCAATGACCTGGGTGAAGGGATAGAGTGTACCCTCAGCAAGTTTGCTGGTGATACCAAACTGGGAGCAGTGGCTGATATGCCAGAAGGCTGCGCTGCCATCCAGCGAGATCTGGACAGGCTGGAGAGCTGGGCCAAGGGGAACCTAATGAAATTCAACAAGAGCAAGTGTAAGGTCCTGCACCTGGGGAGGAACAACCCCGTGCACCAGTACAGGTTGGGGGCTGACCTGCTGGAAAGTAGCTCTGCTGAGAAGGACCTGGGAGTGCTGGTGGATGGCAAGTTGACCATGAGCCAGCGCTGTGCCCTTGTGGCCAAGAAGGCCAATGGGATCCTGGGGTGCATCAAAAGGAGTGTGGCCAGCAGGTCGAGGGAGCCTATCCTCCCCCTCTAGTCTGCCCTAGTGAGGCCACATCTGGAGTACTGTGTCCAGTTCTGGGTTCCCCAGTTCAAGAAGGACAGGGAACTGCTGGAGCAAGTCCAGCGGAGAGCTACACAGATGTTCAGGGGACTGGAGCACCTTTCTTATGAGGAAAGGCTGAGAGACATCTGGGTTTGCTTAACCTGGAGAAGAGAAGACTGAGGGGGGATCTTATGAATGCTTACAAATATCTGAAGGGTGGGTGTCAAGAGGATGGGGCCAGACTCTTTTCAGTGGTGCCCAACAACAGGACAAAGGGCAATGGGCACAAATTGGAACACAGGAAGTTCCAGCTGAACATGAGAAACAACTTCTTTACTGTGAGGGTGACAGAGCATTGGAAGAGGCTGCCCAGAGAGGCTGTGGAGTCTCCTTCTCTGGAAATATTCAAAAGCCGCCTGGATGTGGTCCTGTGCACCCTGCTCCAGGTGTACCTGCTCAATCAGGGGGGCTGAACAAGATGATGTCCAGAGGTCCCTTCCAACCCCTACCATTCTGTGATCTCTTCAGGAAAAAGGGGTACATTTCCTGTACAGGGTGACCATGTTGATGGATTAGAAAGGGCCATCCCTTTTTTTGGCACTGCAGGCTGATTGTCTGTGTTAGCTTAACAGGAGGCCTGTCAAGAGAACTGTTAAGACAGACAGCAAATAAAAATACCCTATCTTATTTTAAAATCTCACAAGTTTCAGGACCTGATTCACAACATGTATTTGCCTGCAGTTGGTCACGCTTTATTCTGACACATCTCTGGGTCTGATCTCCTTCCTCTGCTCGCTTTGAAAGTTGGGTGTCTTTCTGCCTGCAAGCTGGGCTCAGATGCCCTTAGTCCTTATTTTTGTTTCCTTTCCCTGCCATAAAATTGTCCACCCTACTCCTGGAGACAGTAAGCGAGATGTGGCAAAGGCCTGCAATGTCAGATATTAAAATTTAAATAAGCAGATGTCACCATTACAGCACATGGCAATTCCGAACCTAAGCAGAACAGGAGCAAGATATACAAGTAGGGCTGAAAATAGCCCCCAGTCACTGGTGCACATTTAATCTGAGGCATCATACCTAGAAATCCTTCAGGCCATTGTTGTAACACTCTGCCTCCTTCCCACCTGCTACAGTGTGAAATATCTCAGTAGAACTTTACTGGCAATGAATATTACCATGTTGTTTTGAGCCTCAGGCCAGTGCTGTAAAGGTCAATGTAAATAGAGTCTTAGTTACCCCTCAAAGACTTCGATAAAGCACTGCAATAATGAAGTTGCTCTCATTTGTAGCCTCTTCCCTTAGAAATTCAAGCCAATGCACCAGCCTGCCGTAGAACAGAAATGTCACTGACACCTGGAAAAACTGATGAGCTCTTCATGATTCTGAAACAATTCCAGGTTGTCCCGCGGCAACTTTCATTGAGAGCCCCTCAGCCCTGCTCCCCCTTCCTTCTAAAAAAAGGAAAAAGAATTTGGCTTAAGAGTTTATAACATCTGGGTTTCTTGGGGAAAAAAAAAATCTCTTCCTTTAAGCATAAGAGAAATGCAGCAAGATCAGAAAAGGCTGTCTCTGTAAGGGAAGGCCAGGAGATATGTGCTATGTTGTATTGCTGTGCTGAGTTTAGCTTCCTCTTGAATAGCTCTGGGTTTTTTTTTTTTTTTTTNNNNTTTGTTTTGTTAAGCTTCAGTGGTGGGATTTCTGTATTTATGATCCAATCAGTGACCATGACCCATTAAACTAATACCCAGCATTAGTCACTGGAAGAAACCTGGGAAGTTAGCCACAGAGCTGTATAAAGGGAACTGATGTAAAGGCTCAGACAAGTCACTACTCAGAGCTCTAAAGCATCTTTTGCCCCCCTCTTCCTGAATCTTACTGCCAGCTAATTATGTAAGAACAAAAATATCTTATTTTGCAAAGCATGAATAATGGGGAAAGGCTTTAAGGCTACCTGACTGAGGGAATGCCACACTGGAGATGCTTCAGGTTTTTGTTCTTAAAAGAAAATTCAAACTAATCTACCTCAAGCCCAACACAGATGCTTAACACTTAACATTTTAAAACCGGGGACTGAAATGCAGGAACTATGTTTATCTAGGATCAGCTCTTTTGAAATGAGCAACTGATCTGTTCTTATGATGGGGGAATGGGAAAAACTCTAAGGAGAGGCTGTTGCACTTGGGGAAGATTTGGGTACCTCATCTAGAAGGCTGGTATGTATTAATGTGAATAGATACTTATCAAGTCTAGCTGCAAAACTGGCTCTTTTATATCACTGGTTATTCCTGCTTTGCTGCAAAGATTTATTGGCAGACATATCTTTTTCAAGGTATTTTAGATACTGCCAATTCTAATCCATGCCAGAAAACAGAACAGCAGATATATGGAAAAAAATAATAGCATGAAAAGCAGAAAATGATATTAGTGTAACATTAAAGGTGTTCCTTTAAATTTTAAAATGCTCAGGAAATGTGATATATGCACAAGCAGGACAGTTAGAAATGTTATACAGTTAAGAAAAAACTGGTTTTGTCAACATTTGGACAAAAAAGGAACAAAATTTTAATGAAAATAAACTCTTCATCTTTCTGTAACTCCATATAGAATTAACTCTATTATGTCAGACCTGCACAGTACAGTATCTACTAAATATAACTGTCTCAGTGCAGTCTACAAATAGACTAATACATTAGTCTGATAACACCCTCCTATAACCCCCCCAAATGTGGAAATCCTAGTCCAAGACAACCTGTAAAGAAACAGTAAGGTAAAGTCCATGTGCATTGGAGACCACTAAATCTGCATGTTGGAAGGGTCTTTAAACCTTTAAGTCAACATCTTTAGGTCAGACTTGACTCTCTGGTGACTAAACCCTGTTTGGGATTTGGGCCACCACTACTCAGGTGATATCTCCATCGCATGGAGGATGGAGTGTAGCAACTGAAGCAAAAAAGTATATGTTTAATTCTGTGTAGTTTCCTTTTCAATTTCCATTTCTCCTCACTTTGTGATTCTTGTGCCCTTTAGCAATCAAATTTAAAACCTTTCAAAATGCTTCCAGAACCCTTTTTTTGTTGAATTTACATTTCAAAAATTGATGGGAAGATGTTGACCTCACATAAAATTTGATGGTACTGACGGATAAATTTGAAAAGGACTAATTCCACAAAAGTTAATAATGAGATGAATTAGTCCTAAGTCTCTGACAGTGATGCTAAAGTATGCTTCATTAATGCTATTGACTGTGATTAATGGAGTTAACAAAGCTAATGAGGTTTATTTACTTCAATGCATACAATACTATTCGTAGGCTTCCCAAACAGCAGCATGATGGTAATATCTAACAACATTTGATATGTGCAAAGTGATTAAAAATACATTTGAAATATCTTTTAAGGAAGAAAGAGAAGATGAATGATCTGGTTTAAGTAAAAAAAGGAAGTAAATGAGAACAAATAGTGGAGCTGAGTAAATAATTCAGAATGAATAATTTATTTCATATATTTAGCCCTACTTTTTATTGCTCATGGGATCCACAGAAGTGAAGACATTTCCTCAAACCTGTTTATCATGCGAACTTGATAGCTTAAAGAAAGCCTACACAACAGCAGGACCAGGAGCAGTGGAAGCTCAGGCTTCATTGTGAATATGTGAATGGCTGGGGAAGTCAGATTGTGTTACTTCTGTTCTCTCATTAGCTAAACAACCAAAGGTTCCAGCACCAGTAATTCTCAACTTGGCAGATAAATGCCAAGTATTATCAGTATTTATTGTCAAGCCTAAAAAAGCCTCTGGCTGTGACTGGAGCCTACTGCTCCAGGGTATTTGCAAATACATAACAGAAATACCATGTTTGTCCTCAAGGCTGTCTACACTGATGGGGTCAATCCTAGGATGCCATCAAATCCTGTATCTTGGTCTGCTGAAATATATCCAGTAAATCCCTTTTCTCTAGCTCAATCCCTCTTTTGAATTCGTGGTTCTGCTCAGTTGCTGCCTGATGTACACTGCAGCATATCTAGAGCTTTCACCCATTCTTTAAGCCTCCAGCTCAAGCAGGACACTGCCAGCAATGCCAGAATTCCCTGTTCTGATTTCTGTTTTACACCTCCTTTTCCAAATCTGCTACAACTAAGTTAAATGACACCTAGAAGAAAAAGCAAATAAATATGCTGACTAATGCCTTGGACAGCTCTTCAAGCCAAACTGAGATACACTTATGCAGTACTTAAGGGGGAGGAAAAAAAAAAAGCCCTAAAACCCCATAGAGAATAATGTCTAAATCAACCCTAAATTCCCATACAAACTGAGAGTCTACAGGATAAAGCACTAACCCTCCCCTTCACAGTGATGCTAGTGATGGTCCTTGTGGTTATGGCAGTTTTCTCAGATGAAATAAACTATAGGAGCAAAATTTTGGAAAAAAGGTGACCGAGGCCTACATGAAGCTGAGCATTTTTATTTGCCAGTGATGTTAGTGAATGTTGATGCTCTTAGCATCTCTTGGGCACCAGGCTCAATAGATGTACAAACAGCAAAGGTAAACAAGGAAGCTCCTGTAAATACTCATCCACACAAACCTTGGAAATTCACTTGAGAAAAGTGCATGTGGGCATAAAACTGGACACATATGGCATGATGATGTAAGAGATACATGGGGAGAGTGAAAGTGAGTAATGGAAAAAGCATACTGCATTTGCTGTATGGACTACATTTATAGCTGCAAATCATGATTACCAACCAATGATGAAGTGGTCTATTTGGAGAAAAGGAACTAGAACAAATGCAAAACAAAAAAAACAACAAAAAAAATCAAGGCTTCATTGCATCAAAATTTTTCTTGTTCCAACTCACTCCACTCTAAACTATTACCTGCCAAACAAATATTAAAGCAGTCAGACATATTTTACTTTGGTTTGAATCAAGCAGCTGCATTCAGCTACCTGAGGTGGGTACTTTCTTTATAATATAAATCAGAACACAATTGAAATCAATGGGAGAATTCCCTTGGCTTCAAAGATGACAGGGCTGATTGCCCATTATTAAAGCAGCTGCTTCATTTGCTCTGCACGTCTAAGCCTACCCCATCTCTGCACTGTGGGAACATTGGTCAATTGACCTCAGATGCCAGGCTGCTTCTCTCCTTGTACATGACATATCTTCTTTGTCAAGGGATAGTGCAAATCAATCATTTCTTCAGGTCATGTCACAGACTTCTGAAATAGTCCTGGTAACTATCAGTTCCCTCTAATCTTACTAGTTCTTGCCTGGAGCACAATCAGCCTGAATAACAAAGGAGATGTGAAAAATCTGTGCTGATTTTCCCCTCCCTATGGAAAATTGAGTTTTAAATCAAATTCAGCCTTAGTTAAGTGTTTCTTTTTTGTGTGAAAACCTAAAAATTTTCCCATAAGGAAACTTCTGAATTTGTATTTTGAGGTAGCTTTCATAGTAAAATAAAACATAATTAAAAATTT
>WAAD01041399.1:0-119033 GCA_013389945.1 Fregata magnificens | reverse complement strand
GGCAGGGCGCGGCAGAGCGGCGGGAAGGTGCGGCACAAGCGGCAGGCGCTGCAGGACATGGCGCGGCCGCTCAAGCAGTGGCTCTACAAGCACCGCGACAACCCCTACCCCACCAAGACCGAGAAGATCCTGCTGGCCCTCGGCTCCCAGATGACCCTGGTGCAGGTAAGGGACCCCCCTACCCCCACCTCCGGCGGCTGCTCTGGGGCGTTTCATGGACGGGAGGGATGGGGACGGCATCAGCCGAAGCCCCCCTGTGAGCTGAGCAAGGGGCAGCACTGGGCATCAGGGGAGGCATCAGTGCAGCCAGCAAGGCCAGGGGTCCTGGGCTCATCCTTCCCTCCACCCTCCCCGGGGTTCCCCCTCCAGCAGGACTGTATCCCCCAAACAGGAATTCCCACATCTGGGCTATCCTGGCCGGGGAAGTGCTAAAGGCAATCAGCAAAAAGTGTGTGCTTTCCCTCCTAGGAAAAGATGCCCCCACCCTTTAATCTCATTCGCAAATACAGTGGAAATATTTTTGCTTAGTCTTTAAAAATCTTCAGGTAAAAAAAGATCAGTAATGGGAGATTTCAGCACAGAATAGGAATGGCTGAGGAAGTTGTAGGGAGCTACTCTTTTCCCTTTTGAAAGCGGGCTAGAATGGAAACAGTTACGTTGTTCTGATAATAATCATCACCTGTTGCACAGACGTTAGCGTTACATACACGCTGTGTGCCGCGGCTCAGCGTGCAGTGACTGTGCTTCACAATCTGGCAGGAATTATCATTATAGTGTAATGAGACACGGGGAGTAATTGTCTTGCTCTCAGGTAAAACTCCCCCGAAACGACTGGCAGTTGTGTTGCAGTAAGAGGTGTAAAGTTGGCTGCAAACGTTGACAAATCTTACTTCTCTGTTCTCTTTGCCATCTGGCGCTCTATTGAAATATGTGGTTAAATGCTATCGGTTGCTGAGTGATGCTATCTCAGGTCTGGATGCTGCAAAGATTTATGCATTGCGAATAATCTAATTTCCTTACTGCGAGCTACTGCTAGGTGCACAAAATGAAACACGTGTGTTTGCAGGATCGGGTCCTCAGCCCTCTGCCTAACACATTATGTGTCACTTTGCAAAGGCCATGAAGATATCAAAATAACATGAAGTATTAGAAAAAGAAGGTGGTAATTCAGCGTTATTATTTTGAGTACTCCTTCAAAAAAGCCAGTGCTATGAACTTCGATTCTAGTAACAGCAAAGTGGGAAACTTTTACACTTTAGTACCTCACTGTGAAACTATCGCACTAGAAAAAACACTATAGCTTTGACAAAAATAATATTAATGTCTCAGAAAATGCCAGTTATAACTGGAAGATACAGTTAAAACAACTTCTCTTGCTTTTAAAAAATATACATGAAAGGTTTGCTCAGACTTTTGAAAATACGATTACATAAACACTATCCGTTCAATGCCGCAATTCAATAGGAGTACTTTATTGGACTATGACTTTTAGAATATTCCTGTATTTTTACATGAGGTTTAAAACATACATCCAGAATACATGTTGGGAAACCTTCACATTAATGACATCTTGAGGAGTTCTTCTCCTGTTCTTTTATAAGGAACGAACAGACAAGGGAAAAAAACTGGTGGCTTTTTGCAGTATTTCTCTCGTGGCAGCTTTGATAAATCCTGATGGGGACGTGCTGCGTTAGCCTCTATAAAAGCAACAAGTGAGCCATGGCCACTACTCCATCGAGTTTTACGATGTACATAAGGTGTAGAATAAAATCAAAAAGAATCATGGAGGGCTACATTTATCGCTGTTAGACCCCCATGACTAGTGGATTTACGCGGAAGCTGAATTTGACCAGCCTTATTTCTACGAACTGTAATATTTGACAGAGCTGTGCAAACCAGCACATCGATCTTCATTTACAGAAGCACACCATCAAAAAGAAACCCCAGATGTTTCTTCCATCATTTGAGTGCAATGCTCTTTTAATCCAGGAACACGATAGCATCTGTACGAGAGGTAAATACGTATGTCTGGCACCAGCAGCAATTCCTGAGCCTGGAAGAACAAAACAACACATGCCCCACATCTACTTTTCAGATGCCCAGAAAGAACAAGACTGTCATTCAGATCAAAATTCTTGTTCTCTGAGAGTGAGAGAGAAAGCGCCAGGCTGTGATCTCAGTCACACTGGGTACATCTGAAAGAGCTTCCCCAAAGGCTGAGTGGTATAAGCAAGAGCAGGCTCGGGACTGGGCTTCGGTATCTGTTGGAAAGCTTTAGTTCTCTCCCAGGAGGGGCACTTTGCAAAAGCATCAACCAGGGTGTCTTGTGATTGCTTCTCTAATCCAGTAACACCAGACATCGCTGGAGAACGAGGAATCAGTGCATGATGTTTTCTCTGGGTTACACGCCTTCACGTCCACTGACCTGTCTCGTATTTCCTACTCGGCTTCCATTTCTCGGTGCTGTCCCGCGGTGTTTGCTCTTGATGGGACCGTACGCTTGCCCCCACAGCTTTCCAGTCCGGTGGAGGCTGTTGTCTGCTGACAGCTATTACCTCGTCCCAGCATCCCTCGTGTGCTGACACCTTGTCATTGGAAGCCCTAGGGAAGAGAAAAAATACTGTTGAAAATCCCTTTGAGTTTCCGCCAAAATGGTGTTTAGGGCATGAACGGTTGGGGTTGTTTTTCACCTGACTGCTGACCTTGCAAAAGCTCTTCAGCAGCTGCCTGGAAGATGATGTTGGTCACAGTAATATTGATAATATGGCTGTAACTCTTCTCCACGTGCTTTTCTTTCGTCTAATGAACCTTATTCCAGTATGTACCATCTATCCAAACGAGCTTTTGCAGGGCTGTGGCATAGTTACAACCAATCCTCCTGTGAGACAGGGAGGTGAACATCCAGCCCTGTTTTCTACTGTTATTATTAGGACAGTATCTGCATGTCAAATCTTCCACTATTTTATTTTCATGTTTTGCTATCACCCAGTTGGCTGATTTTAAATTAATTTATTCTACCTCACTAATACTTTCGCTTAATCCCCTGTTCCTGGGTGCAGTGGGACAGCAAGGGGGCTGCTCCAGCTGCGTGTCCGACAGTACTGCAGAAGGAAAATCAAACTCTTTCAAGGAGGTAGGATTTCACAGGAATCATAAATCATCTTGTTTCTTAATGAGTAGTAGCAAAACCTGGGGCAAATTCTGGGCTGACTTATTCCTGAGCAGGCCAACAAGGTCTTCGGGAGTCCTCAAGGCAAATGTTATTGCAGCTTTCAGTCCAACAGTCCAAAGTTTTTTACTTCCCCAACTGCCAAAGCAGGAAACCAGAAAAGCAATATAGTTTGAAAAGGCATTTTATGTTTTACTCCAATTAGATTCCAATTCAGAATCCAATAATTTGTCCTATTAATATGCTATTAATATGCTACATTTTCATTTGTATTATTACCATGGTGCTTGATTTATTTGATTTTAAATTTTGGTTTAGATGTTCTTGTGAAAGAAAAAAGAAAAATGGCTGTATATTCCTTCCAGAAAGAAATATGAATGGCCATATTGTTGAAGAGAAGTTTTTTGCAATACTAGGATTAATATATTGGTCATGTGCTGCTATGGATTTAATAGTATTCAGATTCATAAAGGCGTATCTGGATTACTGGAGGAGGAGAATCGCTTGATTTCTGTTCCCCTTCTGAAACTTTGGCCACTCTTAAGCAGTGAAGCAGAACGAATTACAATAAAATTGAACAGTCTCTTCAGAAGTAAAGCCAGAGGGTCAATATTTCATGATGCCGATATAAGTACCTGATGCTCTTTGGGAATGACTGAGCTGCTGTAAAATATGAATGCTGGAAAGCACATCTATTATCGTTCTTCTTGGGTTTTGTCGTTTTGCTTCTTGAAGAACTGCATGATTGTTACTTTACAAGAATAGTGAGTTTCATCATGCGTTTTTTCAAGATGCTTAGTTCTTTGGGAGGTTTCTGAGACAAAGATTTTCCCACTGGCTTGTATGTAAATCATTGTTTTGGGTTTTTTTATTATTTTTGGAGATCACAGTAGTGTAACTTGGGGTCGTTGTAAAGGATGGCTGGCTTTTGGCAGCTTAGGTTGTTTCTTTTTGTAATAGCTTAAGTAAGCGTGGTGCAAACAGGCACTTGTAGTTAGTGGGACCTACGGCAGTGGGCATGCAACTTTTTAAAGACCGCGTGGATGCACAAGGTAACATTTGAGGCTGGTTGAAATTAGTGACAAAACTGACGTTGGCTTTAAAGGAGCTAGGAACAGCCTGTAATAACGCAGCCCGTGGCTGGAGTTCAGGGTGAACGTGCTGTCTGGGGCAGCCTGTGGCCACGCAGCCTCTTCCAGTCCACACACCTGGAGGTTGTCCAGGACTGAAGAGTGGAAGAGGTGTTGAATCTCTTGATGTCTTAAAGATCAAGATTTTCCAGGAACATATACCAGTGCCCGAGAGAGGAAAGCACCCCGAGATACCGCACTGTAGATCTAACCTAAAAATCTCTTCAGTGGATTTGTCTTCAGCTTTAACGGGCCTTGTTGTAATTGCATTTGGGAGAAGAGGTTCTGGAGTGAGAGTTTGCTGGCTTGTGCTTTAGCAGAAAGCTCCCCTTGTAAATGCTGACTTAAGGTTCTTTCATGATGATCAAACACTACTATTTCGTCCTCTCATAGCAGAAGACTTAAAATATTACTCATCTTTTCACATTGATATGCAGAAAGCAAAGCTTTGGCATGGGAAGAATGAGCCCAAAATAAACCAAAAGTACCATGCAAAATCACTCCTGCTAAATTTAATTCCTTTTATGTATGAGTCACACTAATACTACCCTATCTTTCCTTTCTGTACGTGGCACTTCACTGATGAAATATCTCAGTATGTAATGAAATGGAGCATAATGAACCTCTTTCTAGTGAGATGGTGGAAGGCTGTCAGTTTTGTAAGATGCTGCAGTAACTGCTATAACATTCATTGGGACCCTAGATTGATTCATCTCTATCATTACATACTTGATTTCAGAGTTATACTAAATCATGCAGCAGCCAGGTGACTGCTGCTTCAGCTGAGCAGTCTGGAGTGAGTTTGTTAATGGCGTTAGAAAGTGGATGGATTCCAGCCCACCCTTTCTGTTTTACTATCATGATTGCTGTGTCAATATGATGAATATAAACAAGTAGCCTTGGAAGAGAAGGAAAATTACTTACTCTTCTCTGCCAGCTACAGTTTTGGTCTTCTAACCTGTCATAGCAAACTACATGGTTTGTAAAGTTATGTATTTGGCATCTGAGCGCTGATCTGGGGTTCACTGTATTTTTGGTGGAACCCTGTTTCATGTAAACGTGATTTTAAGTAAAATCAAAGTGACAGGCTTAAGGCACCACTGCTAAGTTCTGGGTGGGACTCTGAACTGAAGTTTTGTTTTTCCTTTAAGCAGATAGTGTTTATCTTTCTCGTAATCACCCTAGAAGAGATTATCAATCCAGAATAATTAGCCAAATACTTCTGTGCAACTTATACAACCTTAGCTACGCTAGACAGATGACAAAACTAGGGCCAAAATCCAACACTGAGGTCTACAGTTTGGCTCTCTAGTAGGTGGGGTAGCATGTATTGATAAAACATGTGTTAACTTGCTTTGCAGGTTAACATAAATTAAATGGTACGATTGTTCCCAGGTCAGAATATGACTGCAGTAGTCTTGGCTTCCTCTGTGTGCCCTTTCACAGCGCAAAGATGTGAGCAGGGCTGTAGACTCTAGCGACATTCTTTACATTCTCCTTTGCAAGTAATGCTACTCTGCCTCCTTCCTGCAGAGGTCATGTCAAAATACACTTATTCCTGCAAGGGGTAAATAGCATTTTTAAGACCTGATTTATCATTAAACAAATATTGTTAGAGTGTAGGTAGCTTGCCTCTGCCCTTGCTCGTAGTAAGGTTACAGTTAGGTCACTCTGTCAGTATCAGTATTTCCTATTTCATGAATTTTTAAGTTACAGTAGAATCAAGGCCAGCATTTTCTCAGGTATGCTTTCATGCAAAGTCATTGCAAGTACACGCACCCCATTTCGTGTTTTGATTAGCGCTGCTGGCACAGAAGACCATACCATGCCCTTTGCTCCTTCGATAACTAAAGCGCTGTGAAATCCTTGTGTTTGAGCCTGACTTTGTGGTGACCCTGTATGCAAGAAGGAAACTAATGTGTATCCGTTCGCAATGTCGAACTAGTAAACACTCTGCCGCTGAGAAGAACGAAGACAAGCCAGTCTCTTGTCTAGTAGTCCCTGTGTGAGGAATTTGCATCTTCACTGCTTTTTCGGGTTTCCATAACAGAAAGAGTTCATAAAAGCCACTGCTCTGTGGTGCAAATACTTGATTTCTGCAGTGACTCAGGTTATATTCTGTGTAAGACTTTCCTGATACTCGTTAGCTGTCAGAGTGCTGATAAGGCACGAGGGAGAATTTGGGCTTTTATATAACCAAATTCAGAATGAGTTTTTCTGTTCAACAGTCTTATTGTAGCCTACTTAAATGTCAAAGGTTAACTAACATTAGCTATTAGTTTTCACTTAGGATGTTAGTAATATAGTGAAGATTCATATTGAAAGTTCAGGGCGTTATCTTTAAAAAACAAAGAAAGATGGGGATAAAATTAGTATTTTGGGACATCTTAATTAAAACCTTGCTAATAATGCGGGTTTGCTAACACTTGGGAAGGGTGGAAAGCCCGAACCTGCCTTCTTGTCTGAGATTCCTGCTCTGCTCAGTGGTAGTTTCGTGGACTCCTGTTCATGTTTCCCTTTGTTTGCCATTTTATTAGGATATACATAAAGCTCATCAAAACTATATGGGTTAGATCTGTTTATTTGCATCATTTGCAAGGGAAACTAATACATTCATTTGTGTGCAGGTATCAAACTGGTTTGCCAATGCAAGACGTCGCCTGAAGAATACTGTCAGGCAACCAGATCTTAGCTGGGCTTTACGAATAAAGCTGTACAACAAATACGTTCAAGGAAATGCTGAACGACTCAGTGTCAGCAGTGATGACTCATGCTCTGAAGGTTTGTTGACGCTCTTTTTATCAATTTTAAACTGATTACAATATATTTATGAAGTATCTGATACTAAGTTAGCTTTGATTTCTCACAAAACGCCTTCTGTGGATCCACCTTTACTTTTTGTGAATTAGGTGCCAGTTTTGGCTCCCAACCACTATGCAGCCTTGCAGAGCAGGATTGTGTAGGTTAATCAGGGTGACAGTCTGGTTCCATGTTATTTGTCTGTTTCGTATAGCGTTGTTACTAGAAAGATAATTGTTAGTTCATTAGATTCTGCAAGCCTATTGCTTTAATCTGCATTAAAGGAAAAAACTGATTACATTTGTTAGTTTAAGGAAATGAGAAATCCCTTGACTGGTACTTTCCTTGATGGAGGGCATATAGCAATACCACATCATTAACAAGAGAATCTGATTAACTTCAGTGGGGCTTATTATATGGTAAACTGAATATTACTGTTATTTATTTAATGTATTTTACCAGCAAGTGTTTTCCTTAAAAGGTGCACTGAAATTCTCTTTCTTATCCCGATTAACAAATGTAGGAGTTTTTAAATAGCACCCTATATTTTTAAATAGAACATTTATATTAATTACATCTGTGGCCACTTTTTTTAGACAGTTGTGACATGCAGATACATTGACAGGAACAAATGCTGCAGAACATTGTCAGAAATGTGTATGTGAATGTTTAGAAGAGTATGTTTCAATTTGTACTCAGTTTCAATTCTCTTTGTTCTGATTTCAGTTTGTACTCACATTTCTTTGGTTTGCACTGCCCTTTAAAAGATTGGTTGCAGGACAATTAAAATAGTACAGTTTATGCAAATATGCATAAATATGTCACAGTACTCAGGAGAAGCAAATTTAAAGTTATGACAGTAATAATTTAGCTTATTCACCCAGATTTTGAAATGTTTATCATTGATTTAGGGCACTTCTCAGTTTTTTTCTACCTGCCTTATGTTGCTCATGAACAAATTAGACCCAGACACTGTTTTCCACAGTTAATTAATTTGGAATAGCTGGAACATCTGAGAACCCTGGGAACTACTGTGAGCAATGTGTGAACAGAAGAAAATGAAAATCATTGTCTAATGCCGAAGTCTAAAATTATTTGTCTAGGTTTAGTTATATTTATAGCAATTTAAAACATGTAGAGAAAGCATCTTGTTAAATATTGGGTATTCATTAGGTTGGACTTGATGATCTTAGAGGTCTTTTCCAACCTAATGATTCTATGATTCTATGATTCTATGATTCAATGCAGTTCTGTATCTTTCTTCCTTTGTTTTCAGATGGAGAAAATCCTCCAAGAAACCATATGAATGAAGGGGGATATAACAAACCAGTTCATCACACTGTGATTAAAACTGAAAGTTCAGTAATAAAAACAGGAGTGAGACCAGAAACAAGTGCCAATGAGGATTACGTGTCACCCCCCAAATACAAAAGCAGCTTATTGAATCGTTACCTAAATGACTCATTGAGACATGTCATGGCTACTAATGCAGCTATGATGGAAAAAACAAGGCAAAGGAATCACTCTGGTTCATTTAGTTCCAATGAATTTGAGGAGGAATTGGTGTCTCCGTCATCATCAGAGACAGAAGGCAATTTTGTCTACCGGACAGGTAAGGGATTCTTTCTGCATCATTTCTAATACAGCCGGCTTTGGTGGATGATGTCACCTGGAACAAGTGTCATCTGATTGTGCCTTTTATGAGAGTAGATCACTCCTGTCCGTCCTCTCGTATGAGAGTGGGTAACTCCTGTCCACCCTCTCATTCACTGGAGAAGTTCTATCAGCAGTGTTGAAGTTAAATGCTGTTATTGACCGCTAATGAAGCTGGTTTGCTTTTTGAATGGAGCTATGGGGCTGATTTTTGAAATGACACTTACAGGCCATTTTTGTCAGCACTAAGACAGGCCTAAAGAAGGAGAATACTCTTGAGCATTCTGTTACAATAAGGGAGGACTAGAGGAGGACTAAAGTACTCCATGGCCCCGGCTGGGAGGAAGAGGAGGCCTTTGAAATTTCAAGGTGGCTGTTTGTGGCACTTACATGAGCCATATGCCCCCCAATGGAGTGCACATGAACACCTTCCCCTGTTGCACAGCATCTTTTCTGTCCTCAGAGTGCCTTTTCCAGCGCGTCGCCCTTTGGTGCTCATGCATCTCTTAGGAATGCATGGATTAGTTTAGAACAATTTCTGCATCACTCTCCAGACACAGTGCACTGAGCTAAGGGGCTACAGACTTGGCCATTAAATATCTTGGCTTAATGTTTTTTTGAAGGGTTACACATAATTTATTATTTTTATCTTATCAGTAAAAACACAGAAGCATGATTTATACCATCCATTGTGTTACCAGCCAGAGGAAGGCACATGGGACTGCCTGGTTCGTGCCAGTAAATTGCTGTAAATCAGGGCAAGATCAGGACCTGCTCAGGTCCCTGTGGGGCAGGGAGTGCTGGAAGGCTCCTCTTGTGAAGCTTGTTCTGTATTTCTTTGGGGACATAAGGCAAAAGCTGTCCCCTTATCTTTGAAAAAAATGTTTTGCATCACAAGCTCCAGAGGTCTCCGCCAGTGTCTCAGGGTTTCTACCCATTGCAGGAGCCCTTCGTCTTGTCCCGGGGCCTTTCTTGGAGGGTTGTTCTTCCAGGGACCACGCTGCGGGCAGCATTGCTTTTGGGGTGGATGAATATTGATGAAAAGTACTGGAGGGCTTTGCACTAAAGTTAATACAGATTTAGATGTTGTACTTGGTTCCCCTTCGCTTCCCTGGCAGGCAGGTTCGGGTGCCCCTTGCCTTTGCAACCTCTCAAGTTTGCAGCCTTTGCCCTCTCTTTCCTGGCACATTTCATGTGATTGTTGTGTCCCTGTGGAGGGGCCACAAGGATTTCAGGAGGCTGAATGCTCTGGTGGGGGTAGGAGGACGTTGGTGCGTGCAGGTCATCAGGGGATGACCGAGGGGGGAGTGGGGGCCCCATAGAGAAATGGGATCTTGTGGGGAGCAAGAATAGTGCATGCACGATGAATAAGTTTCAAAATTAACTCTCTCTGCTCATTTAACTTTTTTTTTTTTCAACATACCAAATGCATTTGGTCCGCATTATGGGCATATTGCCTGCCAAGTTTTATTTTTAAGTGAAAAGTTACTCAAGAACAGATGCAGCAGCTCAGATATGTAAACTTCTGTTTTTCTGTACTTTTATACCATAACTTAAAAATGGACACAATGACTTTTTAAAAATTGTAATAAATTTGCTACTGGATTAAGTTCTTCTTGCCAAGTTTCAAGCTGCACTGAAAAATACGGTCTTTAATGAGAAGGCTGAGACAGGCACACTGTAACTGTGTGAGTTCACAAGCTGAGCTGGAATGACTAAAAACCAGTATATTTGTCCTTAAAGTTCATAACTAACATTCCTGGAACTCCTCTCGAGATCATATTTAAGTCAGTTCTTAAATATCTTTGTTAATGTTTTGAAGTGCCATGGCCTTTGATGAGAACACACCAGCAGCTGTCAGGATATAGTTTTATTCTTTTGACACTTCCAAAGCAGACAAGCAGTAGCCTGCTGATAGAAAGAAAAAGATCATGTGCACAGACTGTATTATTTGGTGTATCCTTCCTACATATGTGTGCACATTCAGGAAATAATAGGTACAAATAGACTCTTTTCAGCTACAAGGTTACGGTCCCATTAATAATTTTCTGATGATGTTGTAACATGCAGGAATTGAGCCCTTCACAAACAAAGCAGATATTTTCAAGTTACCATCCGTTCATAAAATCTATTTACAAATAGATGAAATTACCCAAATGATCGTTAGATAGGAAGAGATAAATAAGGACGTTTTATTTTTTTTTATGTCTTTTCTCTGTAATTTGAATACCTGGGATGGCAGTTCTCAGTGCTGTCATGTAGCAGACCTGTATCTGTGTTCTCAAAAATAGCTGCAATCCATTTTGGTTAAGCAAAATACCAGGGTATGTCTGACTGTACCATTCATGCCTTCCTGAAAGCAGCAAGTGTATTTTTAAGTGAGATATCACCACTTGTAAGGAGCTCCCCACTGCAATTTTTTAAGTGAAACAGCTAGTTTTTAACACAAGGGGGTTGAAGCAGAATTGTGAAGTCCCCATTAGATGTTTTAGTTTATGAAGAGATTTTGAGTAGTATTTCAAAAAGCACAGAGTGAAAACTCATTGACATTTTATTTTTGAGAAACGTTTGGCAAGGTTGCTGTGCTCCTAAGAGCAGGCAGTCATTGGTGTTGAAGCAAATTCTTTATTGTGCTTCCCTGGAAAAGCAACTTTTCGTAGCAGATCGTGAGTAGAAAGCTTACTCACCGTGTCTAGTTCATGTTATGGGCCAGACCCTGATTTCAGGTACATCAGTGTGTCTGGAGCGACTTGGCTCGCCCAGTGCCCGGGGTCAGCGTGGCCACGTGTGTCTCAACAGCCTGCGCCAAATTAACAGGGTACGAGTGCAGCGTCCAATGGCAAAAACAAGAAATTGCAGTTTAACGTTTATAAGGAAAACGGGTTGTACAGTTTCCCATTTCAGTCATTAACATGCTTATAAACACGGGACCATATGCTACTCTAGCTTCATGCAACTGGGAAATCCTGTGTAAAGATCAAGGACAGGCTATATAATCAACTGTCGGGAGAGTGGCCTCGCTTTGTACCTGTGCAGGATTATTGCGAGCTCGTGGGAGCTTTAGTGCTGGGGCAGGAGCAGCAAACCCTGAGCCGGATCCGTCGCAGGTGCGGTGCCCCTGCTGCCGCCTTCCCCGGCAGCTCTGTCCCACTCCGGTTGTGTGGCCGGGTGAGCCGGGGAGCCGCAGCGGGAGGTGGCGCGGGCGGCCGGCGCGGGGAGGATGGAGCAGCCAGGAAAGAGTGCAGCCGTATTCGGATGTGCCACATATGTAAGCGTTTCTGTCGTAAGCTGATATGCTTATGTATATAACATGACATACACGAATGTGTTCACTTAAGGCAGAAAATTTCAGTTTGGATTAATCCTAGCGCAGGTATAATATATAAATATATATAATTGGTCAAATATGTGTCTTAAACTGACCACTGAAAGGCTTGGTTCAGTGTTTTTGTTTAGTTAAAAATCCACGTTGGAGAACAAGTTTTCATTAACTCCTTGGCATGCTGTCATTCACAGCAGGTTCTCTGTGTGACAGGAATAACTAAAACCAGACTTGCCTATCTGTATTTGTTGCACAAACGCACACAGAAACAACAGTCGGACTGCAACAAGCACTCCAGAAATCTGTAAGGAAAAGATCTAATAATGTTTATAGGGAGGCTGGGCGTAAATCTAAAGCGGCAACGTCAGTCTTTGGTTTACAGATCACTAAAATGCTGACTTTTTCTGTAATCACGCTGCACTGCTCTGCGAGTACGCTATCGTCAGCCACCTGCGGGAACAAAATGTTCTGCGTCGTTATCGCACAAGGAAATGAAAAATCCCAGCTTTCTGGGATATCTCTGTCTGGTGAGCTGCGTTTGGTGAACAAAAGCAAAAATTAAAATGAGAGAAAGAGACATGAAATGGCAGGGCAGGGAGTTTTCTAACTTTTTTCTGTAGGCAGGTTTTCATTGATTTCACTTTATATGTTACTTAGCACAGTAGAAAAGCCAGAACAAATAAAAATAGTGAGAAAACTAAAGACTTGCAGGCCTGGAAAGGAGGGTGGCTTTTAAAAAAACTCTTGAATGACTGGTTGGTTTTTGAAGATGTTTGATCTTTATTTTTAGACATTTATACTCAGGAGTGTGCTCTGTTTATGATGTTTTCATTACTACTGCCTTTTTCTTTCCTCTCACCTTCCTTTCTTTCTTTCATTTGGATCCTGCAAAGTTTGTGATTTATAAAGCATGATCCTGGGTCGTTTATTGCAGCACACTGAGCACCTCTGATGAGACCCTCAGCACGCTGCGGGATCAGGCCTACATTCATACAGAGCACTTAAATGTAAGGGTATAGCCATGCACATAAGTACTATAGAGAGACACACGCAAGCTGCAGAACAGTGCTGCGATTTTGTGTGGTCCTTGCCAACTTTTCCTCGCAATTTAACATTTTTAGAAATTAACATGTAATTTAAAAATGAGCTATAAAATTTAAAAGCATAATATGAACACAATGGAACCTGTTTTCAGAAACAACTCGAGGGACCCGCAAAAACTGCTAGTACCAGTGACTTTTGCAAGTTTGATCTAAACGGTGCTGGAGACCTTGGGGATACTTTAAAATAAATGGTAGCCTAGGAGAGCTGAAGGAGGTCCTTGTTGCAGATCCTAATGTCATCCAGAAGTGAAATGGGAAAGGGGAATGTCAAGTACAGTATTAAGTGCACGCAGCAGCATAACTGCAATTTGAAGGTTACACAGTTAAGATCATATTTCTGCAGGAATTTTATTATTACATGACCTGATTCGTCAACACTGAAATAACATGGAATTGAGAATTGAGGAGAGGATTGCGTTTAATTTGCTGTTCTGTTGTTTTTTCTAAAGAAAGATTAAAAGGAAACGGCTTGACTATAGGGACAGTGTCAGATTTAATATACCAGATGTGATAGCCCAAACTTGAGAATTTTAAAGATCCTGCCCGCTCCCCGCTAGTTAAGTTGGTTGTTCACTTTGTGCAATTCTTTCAGTTTGACCAGCAAAAATCAAATAAGCTCTTTTTTAATTCCCTTTAGTTTCTCAGTTTCTCGGTGTTTGAGCTGTGAGGAGAATGGGTCAGGGTTATTTCCACATGACCCTGGAAAACAGTGCTTCATCAAAACTGAATCTTTTTTGTGGAAAGGTAGCAGTTTCAACATCTCTCAGATGGAGGAACGGAGGAAGAGAGCGCTGGGTGGGCTAGGAGCACCAACGGTACCAGGGGCAGAGCACCCTCCCAAAAGCCTGGGCACCCAGGCGCTGCCAGCGGGCAGGGGAGAGCTTTGCCTGGAGCCAGCCCCGCCGGGAGGGGCAGCGGCGCCCCTGGCAGTGTTAGCTTTTCTGAGCCATTTCTCTCCACTCCCTGCTTTTAACGGTCAGTTTTGTGGGAAACGAGAGTATTTGTTTTCTCACAGGTGCTGGGTACAAACATTGTGCATCCTTGTTTTATCTGTTTGTTTTCAGATGCAAATGGCTATGAATGTTTTGGGCTTTTTTTAAATTTCATTAAAGATTCTGGAGATCAGGCTATCTGTGGGTCAGATGTGCTTCTACCAGCAGCACGTTCGTGGATGTAATTTGGGTATAATTGCTGTGGAGACACCACGGAGCAGAGGAGGTCCGTGTGCACCTCTGCTGGTTTTGCTTCTGTCGATGTCATGGCAAATTTTCCGCGTACTTCAGTAAAAACTAGCCTGAGCCAGTTATTTGGCTGCAGAGGATTTTCTTCAAGTCAGCTTGCTTCAGGGCAGCACGTCTCAGGACTCCTGACAGCTTTATCATCGCAGAGAATGAGATGTTCTTGCATAAGTGATTTGAAATGGAAAAGATGACAACATCTGACCAAAAAATCAGAGACACCAAAAAAATCAGGGGATCAGCCATGTTTCCATGGCCACAGGTTGCTGCTGCCTGTGCCGGTACAGCAGCCCGCCCCTGTTTCTTCGAGACCATTAAAATTTCCCCAGTGCAAATATTCGCAGCAGCAGCCAAAAAAGCAGCAGACCCCTGCGCTTGCCCAAGACCTCTCTCAGACACAGCAGGAAAAATGTATGGTGCTGTCACCGATCGCTAACAACTATATATTTTAATACTCCTCTTCAGAGTTAGCCAATGCTCCAGGCCTCAGCAAGGGCTATTCCCTGGCAAGCCTCGGGCCTCATTCATTTAGCAAAGGTGTGTGTTCAAAGAGAAAGAAATATTTATCCCCATTTTCCCATTGTTCAAAATATCTTCAGAATTATGCTTGGTCTTAAAACCTGGGGCCAGCCCAAATGTGAATGTTTCAGGAAATTATGTGCATGGAAAAGCACATGATCATAAATCAGACTGTTTTCCAGTTTTAGCTGTAGACTCCATGGCTAGTAATGAATATAATAGGGAAATTAGTAAGAAAATTAGCAGTTAATTTAAGCAGTATTTAAAGAGTGTGTGAAACTACAGCTTGGGAAAACTGATTTAGTGAAATGGACATGATTCCTTCTCCCCTTCCACTGCCTGAGCAGGATTTTCCCCCGTAGCCAAATTTCTGTGCAGATCTGTTACAGCAGAAACATCAGGCTTCCATGCTGTCTTACAGCATGGTGGCTCTTGCACCGATTCAGGGGATCCTCAGCCTTGCAAACATTGGCTGGCTGCAGCCGCTGCCGCTGCGAGTGGTTGCACGCATTGCAAAAGGAAGCACTACTCAAATGAGGAAAGCAGCGGGAGGTTCGGTGGGAGAGAACAAGACGACATAACAGGGAAATGCAGCAGCTCGAGTGGAGCAGCAGAAAGCCCTGGGCGCTGCCGCCCTGGTGCAGCAGCCAGGGACGGAGCGGTGCAGCATTGGGCAGGAGAGCAGGTTTGCATCCCATGGGTCATCCCCATAGCCCGGCCACCCTGCGCTGCAGCGACGTGCATGCAGAGGGACCCTGCCACTGCAGCTTTCCCCCGATACGCTGCTGGGGGCACGAAGGAGGGTATGTCTGCTCTCTGCCCTACCCGGGAAACTCAGCAGCAAAATGTGATTATCAGCTGTTTGTGCCAAAGAGGGGATGTAGGCCAATGAACATAAAAAATATGGCACGATTTTAAACATGAAAGAGAGAAAAAGAGGAACAAAACACAAGAGTGTTTGCAAAGACAGAAACGCAGAGACGTGTCCTGTCACCTCATCAGGACTGGCTTTGAAATCCCACGCTTAACTTTATGCATCACTGATTGGAAAGTGTTCTTGAATGCAAAGCTGCGGCTGGAGGCAGATCACCCCAGTGCTGGGTTGCAAGCAAGACTTGCGCAGGCTCCAACACCAAAATGTGCCCGTTCTGCTCCTCGGGGCTCACGTGGGTCTCCAGCTGGCTCTGCCCCTGCACCGAGACATCTGCCCATGGCACCTGCTTGGAGAAGACAGATAAATTACAGGGAAAAACCCTTCCTTTTTGCCCAGTGAATTACTTTTACATATGAAATCTATCATCTCCTTCGTGAATAACCGCTGTCTTCGGTGACACTGATTAACACGCTAATCTATGTGCAGTGCAGCAAAGTGTGACCAGGAGGGGATGGGGTGCAGGAAAGTCAGGTGCAAGCGGGACGGGGTAGTAGCAGGAGGGGGACGAGGGCTGGAATTTTCACATTCTGGGGCAGTAAATTTAAAGGGATGGTGAGCCCATAAAAGTTTCAGTTCTTTCTGGAAAAACATCTGAATTGAAACTTCATACCTGGCGTGGGGTTCCTGTGTGTCCCAGCCTCCTTCCGCTGCTGGGGAGAAATAACGCGACTTTCGGGTTTGCTTGTAGCATGGACTGTCCCCCGCACAGTGTTACAGTGCTGCTGTTCATGTTGCTGTAGTTAAGGCTGTATCTGTGTTTCCATTAGAACCCTTTTAATCCGCAAATTTATGACCCAGCTGTAAAAATTCAATCCAGACTGAAACTTGGCATGGGCAGTGTTCGTTCTCCCATCTGCGGAAGGGATTTAAGCAGGTACATCTCAGTAATAACCATCTGAGTTAGGCTTGTAAATTTGGAGCATGATGACTGCTGAATAAAACTGTGAGCTTCTCAGTAGTCCTGGAGTTTGAAATAGTTTATGCCTGTGGTGAGTCTAGTGGAAAGCAGCTTGTTTGTATTCAGTCATATAGCTGTAAATAAAGAAAATGTTTTGGGTTTTCCTGCGTTTGCTTACATGCACAAGCATATGCATTTTCCTTGCCATGGCAATATTTTGATGTGGGTGGCAAACGCTTGAAACTCTTCAGGGTCTTGCTCCAAAGCAGGGTTTGATCACTCCCAGATAGCGTAAGAAATTGTACTCACGCTGGTGCAAACAGTAGAATTTATCTATTGATTGTAATAGAAAAAAATAGGGAAATAAAAAGACCAGATTGTTTTCTTTTGACTGGGATTTTTGATTGGATTCTTCTTAAAAATATCTTCAAAACTGATTCAGTATTGAACTGCAAAATTAGTTTTCTTCAACATCACTTCCTCCCATTTTAATTTTCTTTTCTAAAAAGCTACGCACTGAACGTGCCTCACGAGATAGACTAGTAATCTTATCTGATCCAGCAAATCCTATTTCCCTTTGCAGGTTTGTGGTTTTTGAAAGTCATTCTGTAACTTAAAAAAACTTCTTTATATGTTTAACTGCGATTTTTTAGGTCATTTGTCCATAATGTGAATACCAGAAACATAATGATGAAAGCAGTTTAGCAAGACCAGACTTCTGATCTTCCATGTGTATTCACAGAGAAGCTTTCGGGAGGGTTTTGGCACAATTTGAGAAGTGGATTGAAGGGATCTCTACGTGGACTAATGTTAGGCTGCGGATGAGTTTATACCCGGCCACTCGGAAAACTTCTTGACTGTAGTCGGAAAATGTGGGGAACCTGTGGGTATTGTTTGTGTATGAGGTTTTTGCCATCTTGACGGAGGAAGGGGAGCGTTCATGAAAACACATGTTCCGGAAAAAATGTGCCTTATCTTCATCTGTAAAGTTCAATTTCTAATTATCCAAAACCAGAAAAGCAGACTTGGATTCAGTTTTATTTAATCCACTTCACTCCAAACTTAAAAAATTGGATACGAGATACAAGGGGTTGATGTGGAAATTATCAGTGATTACTAAAGACCATTTGAGGTCTTTTATGCTTTATGGCATTAAATTGGCATCAGATAGCCACTTTAGTTCTGTTAAAGAAGAAATATGTCCTAACAGTCAAAGCACGCAGAAGGCTTGTATAATATGAGTGAGTTTTATGTGAGCTACAAAAAAAAAGGAGCAGGAATTTAAAGCAGGAAAGTAAGTTGGAGAAGTAAACTGCATTGTAGAAAATCTGGAAAAAGTAAAAACAATTCAAACAGAAAGAGATCAGATAAACAGCTAGAGCTGGAACAGCTGAAAAGAAACACACAAAAATAGGTAAAGTGAAATTCCAACAAGCCATGAAATGTGTTTTCCTTAATTTTTCACAGTGGCCTTGAAACCTGGTGTTGGAGACTCTATCTCTGTTCTTTCACTGATGGCCAGAAGTTGAGGTTATGATGACCAGATCGTTTGGTATGGCACTGACATTTCAAGTTAACAGGGATTGCCAAGACTCTCAGTTATGACACTAAAATATACCACTATTTCTAGGGCCAATTTTCAGTCCCTCCCTCATGCCTCCACATTGATTTAGGCAACAGATGCATGAAAAGCAAAGCAACATTCCAAATAATCCCTTAGCTGAAGCTGGGGGAAGGCTGGCTAGTGGGCTGTAGCCAAAATTCCTTAAATGTTACAATGTTTTACATTTCTAAATGTAAAAACTTTCTTTCCAATGTGAGGTACCAGCCAAATGTCTTAGTTACGGTATCTCAGAGTAAAAACTGGCATATAGCCTTGTGGTCATTTGTGGGTATTGACAGATTTACACCGTCGAAGATCAAGTTAAATGTTGTCGGTTTCTCCATCTCCCCTTTACTTTGTCAGGCTTTTTTTCTCTCAGTTACTATTTGTCAACTTAAATCCACTTTGCTGGAAAAATGAAGGCTCTTCACAACCTGGCTCTTCAGGAGTGAATTGCCTCAAATTCTTTCTGCTAGCCAAGGTATTTTGTAATGCATTGCAAAACAGCAGCAGGATTGCTCTCCTTGCACTAGATGTACTTTGTGGACTAGACACTGTGGGCAGTTTTAATGAGATCTTGGTGTGCTGGAGAATTTGTCTCGGCCGTTGACTTCAGGGAGACTTTCATCCCAGGTCCCTGCTCTTCTAATTGCTCTTCCTACCCCAAGGAGTGGGGTCTGGCTTTCCCCCCTAAGCCGTGGGGAGCCTGGACCAGCAGCTGCTCAGGTCCTGGAGCTGGTGTGCAAATTACACGGTCTGCTCCCGAGTATTTATGACAGCTTTGCACAGGAGGGGTGGTGGATTGCCCATTACACAAGCACACTAAAATTCATTGTCCTACATTTCTCCCTCTCATGTTGTTTGCTGGTGTAGCTGTTGGTTGCTGCATCGCTAATTAATTTCCCCGGGATCATCTTCAAATAGGAGCTTCCTCCAGAAGGCAATGGCCTTTGTTCCTTTATCAGGGAAAGCTCTGGGTGGCTGTAGCACCGTCTGTGCCGGCAGCGAAAGCAATGTCAGTAAGAGCCCAGTGTAGCCTGTGAGGGAAGGCTGGGGGAGCACGGGTGCTGGGTGAAGCTGAATGCCCTTCCCTGTCCGCATTATCAGAATTGCAGTTGTTACGGGCTTCCTGCTTATTGAATCTCAGTAGTACTGGATGTTTAGAGACACTTTTTGAAGTGGGGAGAACCCCTAAAAAAGCTGTCCTGCTCTGGCCAGCTCCAGAGACTGTAGTGGTGTTTGTAAACCATACAATCTTTCATATACACATATATATACACACGCGCACACGTACACTTTTCCTCAGTGCTCTATTACGATATCTGTGGAATTTAAGCCTGCTGCCTCGCCATTTTGCTGTAGTTACTCCTTCAGCTCAAAGCTGTGCAGTAGTTGACCATGGCAGTGAACTTTGCAAAGATAGAGGAAAAGAGGCTCCCAGTTGTATTATCCACAAATGATGAGATATCTCCCTTTCAAATCCCATACCTCACTGAAATGCTTACTCCAGCTTGCTCAGCAAAGCCCAAAATCATGTTCATGGAGCTCAGCAGAGAAGACGAGGCTGACCTGCAGGTATCAATCCCAGTGATCCTTTGTTTTATGCAAAGGCCTTTTTTGCTGGGTAAACCAAAGTAAAGAAATGCTTGTTTAAATATTTTAAATGAATAAAAATGGCAGGCGTCTTTATAAGCCTGTTTTCCTTGTAGTGCTGTCTCCCAGCATTTTTGCTGCTGTTTTCACTCCTTGTCTAATGAGACTGTGAGCGATAATGTCTCCTGGCTACAAGTGCACATAAGCATTAACTTGTGTTTGTTACATTTGTTGTGGATCTATATAGAGAAAAGGTCATTAATATTTCTCAGTCTTCTGTACCTCATTCAACTCACTCACAGATTCACACCCCTGATTCTCTGCCCTGTTACTTCAAAAGGGGCTAATAATTACATCTGATGTCCAACTCAAAGTGCCTTTAGCTTCACCTGTTAATCGATGGACAGGTACTCATGTTTTAAAACCAAGCCTTTGGAAGTGCTTGATATTGGACAAAGCAAAAATCCAGTGCGCCAAGATCTGGTCTGGTTTTTGAGTGTTTTGGCCCCCAATCATGCTACATGGTTTGACACACAATGTTCATGTGTTTGCAAAGCTTTCCAAACCTCATCTGGTGAACTCCAGCTGCTTTCAGTGGGATCTTTGCTCACAGATCAAAGACTGTGACCCTCGGAGAATGTAAGTGCTCATAGTTGGGTACTGCTCTTCCTTCGTTCCTTGCACAAAATAGGAAAAATAAAGGCTTTATTCAGCCCCACGGTACTGCTGCACTTGCTGAGGTTTGAGGAGCTCTGTCATCTCTCTGTGGGTGTCATGGCCACTCGGAGACACCCCTTCTCTGCCCAGAGCAGTGACAACATCCAGCCCGATGTGAGGCCACCAAAACCCTCTCCTGCCTTATGGCCACATCCTCTTTCTGTCCCATCCCAACATGGCTCTGCTGGGGCAAACTTGGCTTGAGCTGCTGGCCCCTGCTCACCCTCCCCCATGAAGAGGCTGCATCCCACCACACAACACCTCCTGCATATGAAAAACCAGCCCGCGGTCCCGGCTGGGAACAGGAGGTCTCAGCAAAAAGCCAGGTCTGGGTGAGCTGGGCGAAGGGCAGCAGAGGACAGTTGGAGCAAGGTGTCTGAAGGGGGTAGTGGGGAGCGGTGGGTTTGTGCTACCCCTCGGGGTGCAAGGGATGTGCGTGCCGTGGGTTATCTGGTAACAGGGCTCACCTTTGTCCTTGGCGAGCTCTGCTCCATCCAAGGATTTCGTTCCCTCGGCCCCCATGTATCTTTACAGCTGGATTATGGGTTTAGGAAAGTCAAATGCCCCGAGATCACAGATATAGGGTAACTGTTTATAGAGGAGAGGAGGAGGGAGAAAATCAACAAATTCCTCTGATATATTGTATGTCATCTGTACGTGACACTCCGAGACCTTCAAATGCTTAAACTAAAGACCTAAATATAATTTAGTTAGTAAAAATATACCTTAGTTATAATAAAATGATAATAGTGGAACTTGGCAACAGAACAGCTAATAAATACTACACTTCTGAAATGTGCCTGGGATCCAAGTACATACTCTTTTACTGTGTAGTTAAAGCATGTGGCAGGACATGCTAGACCAAGATTTTCTTTTTGTCTTTCCAGTGGAAAACTAAAGTTCTTTGTTTAAGTGAAGCCTGTTGGGAATTTTTCTTAAGTAAAACAAGGAGCTAAAGAATTCCATTCCCTTTTTCCAACTTTTTTCTTCCTTCAAGCCAAATTATCGATTAATGGGGCATTAAATATCAAATACTCCCTAGTTATATTCATACCCTTTTTTATTTAGGCTCCTTCAATACTTTCTCATTGGTGCCTCAAACAGCTGAATTAAAAGAGGAGATACTTTATCAGGAAAATACTACCCCTTCTAAACCTTTTTGGCCTTATAAAAATAAAGGTCAATGACATGAAAGTCATTAAATTTGCATACTTAACACTACTTCTGATTTTTAAAAGAAAAAAATATCTGTACTCCTTTAAGATCTTCTTCTTCCTGAGCTTCATTCTTTGCCTTCTTCATTAGCTGTCTCCATTTCGGTACCCTATAGTTTTGCCAGCAGAGCAGCCAAGTGAATGCTTGACCATATTTTTGTCTGGCTCTAGCAAAACCGTGATCTGACAATAGAATACTTTTCTCTGGGTTTTCCTTCTTCCCCTGGGGAACCATACTTCAAGGGCAACCTGCTTGTCCAGCATATGAACATGTGGAAAATCCACTGCTATGCGCTAATGATTTTCAGATGGGCAATTGTTGCTGAAAATCATCCCAAGAGCAGCAGCTTCTCCATTGTAGCACCGAAACACTTTGGGATCACATTGCTCATAGCTGATCTGGAGTAAACCCTTTGCATTTATGTATAAGGTGGTGACATGTGCTGCATCACACATGTAGTAACAAAATTTAGGGGAAAAGGAGGTAAAAGTTACAATTGTGGTTCTTTTTTTGGCCATTGTAACACGCATCAAAATCTGACTCTTATTTTAGCTTGAAAACATAAATGTAGGAAAAAGTCAAGCTATGCCAAAGATCCACGACAGCAAGGCAGAAGCACCCTAAATATTGTCCACAAATTAATCGCTTTCAAACTTTTGTTTTAAATATTTACGAGGAGACTTGTCACATGCTGGGAGAGAGAAGAACGAGTTTTAAATTTTAAATCATTTCTATTACTGTTCTTCTCAGAACTGCATTCTTTTTAAACAACTTTCACTTTTAATCTGTAATTAAAGCCAAAGTTTTCTTTTAATTTTAAAAGCTTGTCCTTGGACTAAAATAACATGGAACATTTTTAAACATTGATCCAAGCTGCTGTAGATACATTTTATTTAAACCACAGAGCCTGCAGTTGGATTCCTTGCTTTGCCAGATCGGCTACGAACTGTAAGTGTGGCAGTAATGACTGTGGAGTCCTGGATGCTGCACTACCAGCAAGGAAGGTTGTTTTTCTGGAGTTGTTCCTCCCTTTGGGCCCTATTCATGAATGACTTAATCTCTGTGTATGATCAAATGTCGTGCAAGTTACTGTGCACAGAAAAATCAAGGAATGCTTCTCTTCCCCGCGTTCCTTACATGGAATTGCTGTGCCTGCCCCGCAAGCAGTTGGAGAGCGGTAAGGGTGGGAAGCAAGCAGCAGCAAAAACACACACAAAAAACCACCAGAAGCAATATAAAAAGAGTGAGACAGGGAAAACAGAGAAAATTTTGAAAGATTGGGTGTGCGAGTTGGATTGGGCCGTGCATAGAGAGCTCTAGCTTGCCCAGGCAGCACCAGCTGGAAGGGGGAGCCAGGCTTTCGACTGGGGCGTGTTACAGGGGCGATACATTCACCATGAAAAACAAAAGCATTCCCCAGTATTTCCTCTGGAGCATTGGCCATAAAGATGATTTCTAGTGCATGTTTCTATTAGCTTGTTTTGTCTTGGAAAGCAAACATCTACTGTTTTGATGAGCAGATCTCAAGAAGTTCAGGGAATCAATGCTTCTTAGTCTTTTTATCCTCTTGACCTAATTGCTTGTGTGGTGTAATTCTGTCCTTTCACAGGATGTTCAACCGCTTCACTTGAAGCCAAGGCAGAGATTTTCATTAGTTGTGATATTGATTACACAATGCATGCCATACAAGGAACTTTTCTTGTGATGTTTCGGTATTTTCTTAGAGAACCAGCAGAATACAGGGGGTGAAGCAGTGCATAACTGTCTCCGTATTTATAGAGACTTCTTCCTTGGTCTTCTAAGTTTCAACAAAATTTTCGCTTATGTTAGGTGCCGTTCCCAGTTAAGAGTGAAGAAAGGACTTATATTATCTGAGTTGTTTTTCTCATCACCAACACCCTGCAGCCACTGCAAGAAATTCTGTCTGTCTCTCCGTGCCCTGGTGTGGGGACAGATTGCTATAGCAGGACTCCCACGCCAAACTGTGACTGGTAGCAAATGGGGAATAACTTGACTCAGGCGCTGAACTCCTCCAGCCGTCAATGGAAGCCACACTTGTTTGTCCAGGGCAGTGACTGGAATAGTCATTTAGGTCTTTTTGAGACACTTTCCATCCCTTTAGTTCTGACAACGGACTTAAAAGATGTACCTCGCTTTTCAGGTAGGTTATGGCTGGAGTATCATTTTAGTTCTAGGAGGCAAAAGACAGAAGAAAGGATGGAGAGCAAAGGGGAAAAGGAAAACTCACAGCCAGCAAATAAATACAGGTGGGAAAATAACATAAATTTGGGGGAGATTGTAGTGCGAGGAGAGTGCTGAGAGAGGATGGGGAAAGGGGAATGCAGAATTGAGGACGAGAACAAGCAGGAAGAGGAAAGGGGAGAGTGATGGAGGGGAAGGAAGAGGAAAGAAAAGACATCAAAGGGCTGAAGGTGAGACGATAAAATACTGGGGAACCAGATATGATGGAAATACTGAGAGGAGTCTGGAGTGTAACGGGGAAGGGCTCTAGAATAAATTAGAGAAGCGTAGGAGATACTAGCATTTTTCACAGTCCAAAATGAGAAGTTGGGACTGAGAATGACATTTTCCTTTTCTAAGTGTTTGACAAACGAGGGTAGATAAGCATTCAAGATATTTCCATTCTTCTTGGAAGGCACCTTTGAATCTAATTACTATGTCTTGGCATTTTTTTCCATGTTACACAGGCTAAGAGCAAATACACTTCTAGAAAAGAGTATGACCTTGCTTAGAATACAAAGCAAATTAATGCAAACTGTTGCTCACAACTCAGGGAAAAAAACAGAACTTAGTCCAAGGCTGAGAAATACTCTAGTTCTGGTGGTGGCGGCGGTGGTGGTGAAGGGTGTGTGTTTGTATGGGGTGCGTGGTTATTAATTTCTCAGTTTCTTGGTACATCCACAATCCCTGACTAAGCTGGACACAAAAGTATAGAAGAGTTTTCATACTTTGGCTTAATCATACCCAACCCAGACCTTGGCGAATCCCACCAAGACCTGTTTTGAAAACTGTAACTAGTTTTCAGGCTACTGTAAGACAGTTTGGCCAAATGTGGAGGCTTCTCTGACCCAGGGTTCCTGAAAGTTTGAACTTCTCCCAGGTCTACTCCTTTCTGTAAATTTTGCAGATCAGATCCCCTGTTTGAAAATTTTTCAAATCATCATCTGTAAGTTGCAGGCAGAAAATCTTCTTAACCTATTGCATAGTTGGCTGAGGCCAACGTCTTTGTGCTCCTCTGAGATGAGCATCGGTCAGTAGCATAGAAAGGACATCACCCGGGATGGACCGATAGCCTGATCCTGCATGGCAAATCATGCATTCCTATATAGTTCATGATATATATGAACCTAAAATATGTCATGCCAGATCAGATTATACATATAATTTTCAAGTTCAACAAAAGGTTTTGTTTCTTTTTCCCCCATCATTTTTTAAAGAAACAGAACTTATCTGAATTAAAAACATGATTGGTGATGACGAGTGGGTGGTTCTGTTTACCCTGCCACATTATATAGTACCACTTTTACTCCTTGTTTGGATAGCAGTCACAAGACCCAGATATCAAGCTGTGAAAGTATTTTTCTTGCAGCAGCCTTTCTTATTTTGGCAGGCAGTGGCTTTGGAGATGCCTCACGTTTTGTCATGTGATTGGACTGCTGATGAGGTTTCTGTGCTGCCTCATTTTCCTGGATTCCATCTGAATTAACTCTTCTTTGGGTCGCGATCGTTAGCACGCTTCTGAATGACTGGGGTTTTGCATCATAGTGTAATGAGCTCCTAATACTTCGTCTCTGTAAGAAAACAGCCCATAAGGAAGGAATTTGCTGCATTTGTTCCACGTGACAGAAATCTGTTTTCTCTACCTCCAGCTGTCCACATCGAAAACACATTCCTTCTTCACAGTAATATTCCTTCCTGAAACAAGGGAAAATGAGGGGAAATGACTAGTATATAATCGTTCCATCTAAAAACATTCAGCTGAGTCTTGTAAACACATAAACTAGTTTTTTGTAAACAAATGTCTTAATTTTCTTTAAACTGAATATTTACACGTCAAAGATAGAGAAGCTGGATATGTCAAACACATATGGTTCCTATTGCATCAGAGGCTTTCTTAATTTTGGTATTCTAATTGAAAAGACATTTTTGAAAGCATGCTAACTTTACAGAAACTAATCTCTCTGACCCTCTGTCTGGTCTAGGTTTTATTCTTCCATCTATCACCATACTCTGGAAACATCTTCCACTTCAAATGTACAGCAGTAGCAATATCCCTCATGGACTTTGAATTGCCCTCGATACTTCCAGTGCTTGACATGAAGTGCTGTTTGGGGTTGTTGATGTTGGGGAGCTTACAGGGGCTTAAAGGGGAGAGAATTAGGAAGAGGGAAGGAATGGGAGTAGGGACTATAAATTATCCATAAGTTTTTACGTTATTCCTGGGTAATTTATAATACAAAATGCCTTAGGCTAAGTAATATCTTTAACTGGACAAAATTTCTGTCCACATCAGAGAAACACTGCAGATCTGCTTTAAAATATAAGTTATTTCATAAATGCCATGAAACAACTACCTGCCTCGGATAAGGCAAAATTTCAGTTTGGCATCCAATATGTATTCATTTTTCCTCCTACAAATAATAGGCAGAAAACTATTAAGTTTACATCTGAAGTAAGTACATTTGGAATAGAAAACACATTTGTATTTCAGGCACTGCCGTTGTTAGGTTGTCTGCTAGTGTGGACTTTAACTGCAGGTGCATGCTCTGCAGAGAGCTGAGCAGTATCCATTTGCTTGCAGGTTGCGATGGGGTGGGATGTCTTGTGGAGCTGAGTTAGAGCCCCCTCTCCAGCAGCATCCTGAGTCCTTTGCAGTGCAGGTGCTGGGCTCTGACCTGCTGTGGTGAGTGCACCAGATGTGCCACTGGCTTTGGTCTCAATTCTATATAAATCCACCTTTCCCAGGTATACAGAATATTTAACAATAAATTGCCTTTTTTTAATCCACTAACATGTACAATATAAAGTCCACAAAGGTCATAGAGGTCAATTTCTTTATTAAATGGAAATACTTGGGTCCAAAACACATTATGAATCATTTTGGTGTTTTAAGTTCAGGATGCAAAGTAAATTATTCCAAAAATAATGGTAGCCAAATGTCATTCCCTCCAAACGTTTGTGTAATATCTATTTATCTGTGGGCAGATGACTGCTATGTATAATCAGAGGCAGACTTTTGTCAAATTGAGACTAAGTAAACACAGCTGAACACAAGCAAGTTGGACTACAACTTTTTTGAGTTTTGCCAGCGCTGTTATGACCTTGAAAATAAGCGTTTCTTCAGAGCAATATGCTTTCAATACGGGAGAATTTTTAGTGTTTCAAATTAACAAGTGTTGATTGGAAATTTATTCTGTTTAATTTTAATATTTTGTTTTCTCCAAATAAATGAAAAGCGTGTGTCTGCCCAAAGGAGGGCATCCTTTCTGCTGCTTAGGAAGTAGGCATGTTTTGTAAAGGAACGGGTCTTGCACGTATCTATGAGAACAAGAACAACAGTTAGAGAAAGAGCTGTAAACTCAACTGAAGCCTCATTATATAATCAGAGAAAATTTTGTACTGTTTCCTTGAAATATAAATGCTTTTTTTTTTTTTTAATGTGCTGTGCAAGTAAACATAGCATTTAGGCAGTAGATTTTATACTACTACATATCTAGATACTGTTTTCATCATACCTGAAAAAATAGTACTTCCATTTATAAATTTTGCCCATTTTTCTAAAACTTAGTGTCCTACTAAACATATTCTACGGATCCTGTTTTTCTCTGAGACACAAAAAGAAATGAGTCTGATTTTATTGACAAACAGGAGTACAATTTAAACCTTAGTTTTAATATGCAAATTTGCAGCTTTTACATTACCAATCATTTGAACAGAAAACATTTTGCTCTCTTGATTTTAGAGGCCACAGTATTTGGAGTCTTGAGGAGGCTATGGGTGGTCAACAGCCTTCAGGGTGCATTGAGCAGCCCTCAAGATGCTCCTACCTGAGATGGTAGTTGCCTAGGAAGTGCTATCAGGAGAGTATTTTTAAAAGATATGCTTAACCTTGAATTGTGGTTGGGGTTGGTGGTGTATGCCAGTGCTAGCCGAGTCCTGCCTGTGGCTGAGCCACTCTCTCAGCAGCCAGCTAGGTAGGTTGTGTGAGTGCTTTGTGTGCCCTGATGAATCTGTACCCTCAAATACAATGTTTGCTGGTGGTGCACAGTCTGTTTGCCCGCTGTTGCAGAAGGAGGGTGGTGAGGAAAGCAGGCGTTGTCCGCACGTGGGAATTGCTGCGCCTGCTTTGCAGACCTTTTGCAGGTCTCCATAGACTTTGCAAACTGTGATGTATAGGCTGTTGCTCTACGGGAAAGCTTTGGCTCATGGGCAAAAGTAAAAAGTAAAAACTCTTGCAAAATGAAAGAAAAATATTTTATTGTTTTAAAAGTGGAAACAGAAGTACTACTAACAATAGCAGCGAGTTAATTAGAGAACATGCACCATTTCAGTTCACAGAGCTTAGAGCCTTTGTGTCATAGCTGCCTGGATTGCGTGGCTGCTCAGAGTTCTCCTCTCATCCTCCGTCCAAAGGCTCAAAGGCTAGAGTTGGACTGTGTTGGAGGGATCAGAGGATCTCAGGTTTTTTCACCATAGTTATTCCCTAAAAAATATGAATGTTATTTATGTCTGGAACCATGGCTTCCTGTCTCATTGCTTTTCTCGGTAGAAGTGGAAATTCTTAAAAGGGAGATGAGGATGGAAGGCTATCTATACAAATACATGATTGTTGCAGATGCTGCTTGCCCTTAGGAAAGCATCTAAGCAGGTCAGGGAAGACACATAAGCAAATTACAGAAGTGTGAGTTACTCTGAGATAAAGTTAATATTTGGTTGCTCCGTGAGCAAAAAGTCCACAGTGATTGCCAACTGCATCTGTGTGAGGAATTGCATTCTATGAATGCAGATATTTTCCATATTTTTATGCGTATATATGTAGCCCAGTTTCCCCTGATTGCCAGCCCTGCAGGGTGAAGGGGTTTTTTTGATTTATGGTAACAGGAGGGAAGGCTGGTTATTTATACATGCTGATAAAGCTTCTGAGTAGTTTTTGATTTACAGATCTTTCAAATTATTCAAAATTCATATTTTTTGAAGTATGTCAGTTGATTTAACCATAAATACCGTATGGCCTTACCATAAATATGTGTATGTGTTTTAAGTCTGATATAGCAAACTGTTGCAGGAGAGAATTCCCTAATACAAATCTCCTGACTTCCAGGAAAATATGTATGAGCTAATGTAAAACAAATATGTAGCAAATATGACATTATTGCCTTCTGCACCTGTCTTACAGATTTTGAAGCACCCTATCTCTGTGCCAACCTAACATTTTTAAACAAACAGTATTTACCCTATTTGGGGGAAGAATGTTATGAGGGGCTGCTTTAGATAACATTGTCTTTGATCTTGGAGGCTGATAGCCAGCAATTCAATTAGGTTTTAGAGGAGGCTTTGGGCTTTAACTGCTGTTAGATCATGTCCATTATTGTGACTTGGGCTACACTGGTCAAGGTAATCAGTGCCTTTTTGGGAGAAGTATGTTTAGTAGTTCTGGATAATACATTTTTCCCCTGTGGTAATAGTAAATCGTGCTTCAATAATTTGTCATTTTATTAGCACGGATATTTTATCAGTATGGATTACTTTTTATCACTCATTATTTAAAAGATATGTGTTATTACTGTCACAATTATTATTACTACTATTTGGGTGTAGTTGCTATTTAGGTATAGTTTCCAGTGGCCAGTGTAGCTTTTTCAGGTGAGAGCTGTTTGCAGTGATCTCAGAGGATCGGCATCTTCACTCAGAGAAACAGCCTGGGCATGTTGCCCGTGGTTTGGATACTCTCTGTTTGAAAGCAAATCTGTTTGGCTTGAAATACGGTGGCTTAGGGTCCTCTACAGCTCAGCCATAGCGTCTTTGTGAACTGCTCTTCCTGGGACTAATGGCAGAGGGTTGGAATACTCCTCATTGTTATGCAATGTGTCCTACAGTTAGAGGAGCCGAATGGAACAGTAGTAATCTCTGAAGCGTCATGGAGTGAGATTTACAGAGGCCCCCAAATTCATGCAATTCTGCTATACCAAGAACCACAAGCAGTATGTCAAGGTCAGGATGAGCTAGGAAGCCCTGTCTCTCCGCAGCAATCTTTGCTATGATATAGGTCCATTAATGTGGCATAGCATTGCTGCCACGGCTCAGGCAGAGTGCTGTGCCACGTGGATACACGATGTTCTGCTACGTGGTGCACATTTACTCAAGCGTGCCTCATGTCTGAGGTCCCAAGTGCTGAGAAGTCTGAATTCAGTCCCATATTGTTATCAGTTGACGATGCTTCCCTGCTGGTTTCTTGAAAATCACTGTCTCCAAAAGCAGCAGTGTGTGTTGAATAACAAACCCCTTCACATTCAGACTTTTCAGGTTTGGGAACAGAGCCAACATTCTTGAAGAATGATTTAGTGGCCAATAAACATCTGCAAAGTCTGTAAGACTGTCAGAAGCAGTAACATTGAAAGTAAAGATCATATCAGTAGCAATTCCCCTGTCCTGACAAGGCATTCAGTGCAAATATTTGTTCAGTCATCCTTGCTCTCATTCCCGTTATCACAGACAGTTTCACATGTTTTGCCAAAAGAGCAATTCCATCTTCTTCCACAAAGCTGTTCACATCCAAGGCCTTTGCAATGTTAAATACCGGCCTACTACTGTTTCAGGACCTCCCACACATGCTCCTTTGGAGTGCAGGAGCCTCATCTGTCTTACGCAAAGACTCCGCTGTGAAGGGCTCTTACAACTGTCAATTAGTGAGCATCTGCAGTGTTAAGGTTTTGCTGCTCCTTGAGGATTCAAGCTCAGTCCGGCTGATCTATTACACTGCACCAATCTCCATGATAGTCAGGATAGTCTTCGAGCTCTTCTAAGTACGATTGTCCTGCAGAGTCATGGAATTGCACTGCGCTAGGACTGAAACCATTCGTAAATACAAGATCACGTTTGGAGAAGAAGGAGGTGTTTCTGCTTCTTCAAAACTTCTTGGCAAAGGGGCACAACTTCCTGAATAATTCTGGGCACACCATTCTTCTGCTCCAAGAGCCTTCCCCCTTTTGCCTGGTTTGCTGCGCTGCCTCTCGCTTGGTGAATAGGAAAACTGAAAACACAGCCCTTCTTGAGATACCTCCCAGTTTACTAGAATCTCTGAGGGCCTGTTCAGAAGGTGTCTGGGAATATTTAGGTTTGGGAAGAAATCCTGTAATGGAAATAATAACAGTGCAAGTTGTAGTGTGCAGGAGCATGAAGACTGCAGTAGCTTCACAAGGGAAAGCAAAGGGAGCAAAACTAAAATCTTGACTCAAAAAAAAATGCAATCGAACACTAAAATCATTTTTGTGCAATTGGAGGTGAGAATAATCCGTGGGCAACTATTCCCCCTGCGGTTCACTCAGCAATGTTTCTTTCTGCTGGTTATTCTGCATAGGGTCAGGGAGGTGTGTGACTACAGCTTTCTCTGTAGGTTCCTGTAATTCCTCAGGATGCTGAATAAAGGAGTTCCCATTGCATTTCTAGCTAGACGAGGAAAGAGATACTTTTCTGAGGTGTGTGAACTAACCCAGTTTGAAAGAAGCCTCAAAACGCAGCTCACGTCTTCACTGGGTGCTCATTGCCACTTCTCTACTGGCAAAGCACTAACGTGAATGCAGCTAAGCATCTCTGAGGACAGGATGATTAATTTTATGATGTGCTGTTCTGTGCCATTTGATATGCTCCATCTGGTCCTTCACAAACTTTAATAAAGTTGTTTTCATAAGACTTCTGTAGGATTTCACAAATGGGGAACTGAGGCACCAAACAGAATTTGAAGTCATTTTAGATTCCTAAGACCTTGTGGATGCTCATGATTTCATGCCTCTCTATACATTCAAAGCACAGCTCTCGTTGACCTCATTTGCACCTGCGAGTGCTCAGCGCTGCTGAAGACGAGAGCCCAGGCTCTCGAGTCGGAGTCCAGAGACTGGGGAATGTACTGTGGCATCTGTGAAAAGGTTGGTTAAAACAGCTCGTCCAGCCCCACACACAAACCTGTAGCAGAAGCAGAGACTGTCAATCACTAACATGATCTACTTGGCATTGTTAAATCCATCTGACTATCTTTTATCTTCTTGTGTTCCCCTCTCACAACAGCCTTGCAGCTCCTGTGCCGTGGCGCTGAGGTTGTGCGGGCAAAGGTCTCACCTACTGCTCCAGGTTCGGACCCGGAGCAGGTCCGTCCTGCACCTTCAGGGAGGCGGTGACCACAGAAAATACCGTGTGTGATTGTACTGCTGTATCTCACAGTACGCTTAGCGGGAAGGCAGACTGCTTAGGCATTCCCATATTTATGCACACATCATATAGAAGCAGCTACAGATATGTATATGTATGAATATATCTGTATCTCCCTATAGATATAAATAATTTTTAAAATTTCACATGTGATCCATTCATTTGTAGGATCTGTTGTGCAACAGTTGTCTGGGTTTACCACGAAGCTCTTTTGCAGCATACAGCCATTTTTATGGCACTTTGACTGTTGCAGCCCTATATGTGCTTATGCAGTTCCTTACAAGCTGCTTGAATTTTTATGCTTGTGATCACACAGAGCGCAATAAGTTTGGGACATAACTTAGGTACCTGGGGTTTAGTATTTGGACATAAGTGTTGTGCACATCCCAGTACCCCATGCAGTGGATGGAAGTGGCTATGTTTAAAAAGATCACATTCGTCAGTCTCTTCTTTATCTTACAGGCGAGTGAAAGAAACAGTGAATTTCCTCTCCCTGACAGACTTATCCATTCTTTACTCAGTGCTGCTGGCTAAACACGCCCTGGAAATCAGTTCTGGCATTCACTTAGAAGTTCCTCCACTTGCTTGAAAATACAGCACCTTGTAATTTAAATTGCCTTTGCGCAGCATATACCATGTCTGAGCCCGCTTGGCTCCCAGGGGCAGGAGAGGAGCTGGCTCCTGCAAGCGGGGCCGCGGGAACGGGGGGCACGTTTCTCCGAATTCTGCAGGAGGCTTCTGAAAATATCCTGTGTGCACGCATTCATATCATAACGTTACACCGCATATGTAGGGTCTGCTCGCAAACCCGCAGCCAACTAGCATAACAAAATCAGATTTTACTGCTGTAGTGTCAGCCTAGGGTTGAAATATGGCTTTGAAACCCTCCCTTTCACCCTGCTTTTTTAATGAAAAACAATCGGGCTGGAGTGTAATAGTGCTTACCCTGGCTGCATTTGACTTTAGCTTTTTACTTTTAAAGCCTTATTTTAGGCTTTAAGAGCTCCCAATTAAACGTTTTAGATCCAGAGTGAAAGCCTGAACGTGCCTGCCTGCACAACAGCGAGATTCCTGGGTGGGAAAAGGATATTTTTATCTTAAAAATAAAGAAAATGAACACAACGGTATGTTTTCTCCCTTCATACTCCTTACTCTTCTTTTTCCTAATGAATCTTCATTTGCCTTTTTCTCATTTCCTTTTTTTTAACATCTCCCATGCCCTTTCCTTTATTTCTTTTTTTCCTTCCTCTTTTCTTTTCTCCTCTTTTCTTTATTTCACCTTCCCCCTTTCCTGCTGCCTAACTTGGTTTTTACTGTTAACCCATAATGGTTTGCAATAAGAGGACTAACTACTTCATCTTTCCAGTCAGCACAGCACGTGCTGTAAATCCCTTTCTAAGTAACACCAAAAAAAATGAAGCCTAGGTCAGATGTTTGTTTATCCATTATGAAATGCATGTGGGAGACTATCACCAAGGAACCTGACAACATTACACTATTACTTACGTGCCAACTTAATGAAGAAAGACTTGATTTCAGTCAGCTTTGCAGCAAACTTGAAAAGAACATAATACCATATAACCGTCAGTTTGTTAACAACTCGCCTCCAACACTACACAGCCCCAACTCCCATTATAAGCTCTACTAAAGTCTGGCTAAGAAAACAAGTCTCACACAGTGCCCTGCATCTCACTGAGGAGAACACACTGTCACTGGTCATGGGAAATTTAGAGCCAGCCGTGACAGCCCGAACAATGAAGTGATTTACACCAGGTTTGTATCTAGTTTGCTAACTCATAAATTCTTACATGCAGGTGCATAGCCCAAGACTGTAAGACCATTTGCACCGTGCCTACTATTATGTGGGGCTTTCAGTGCACTTATTAATGCAAATGTTAATATAGACCTGCAAACTCAATTCTCTTTTATGGTTTATAAAATACACCTATCCCAGTCTCTGTGGGCATGTACACTCATTTTATAAAAATCACATGTATTAAAATGTAACTAGATGCCTACTCCCACTTCAGCAGGCTCCAGGCTGCACCAGGAAAAAAAAGTCTTCAAGTTTCCAGGTATTCAGGAAAAAAACTTGAGTGGTACCAGTCTCTCACAGTTAAAGCTTATATTTGATGTTTTGGTGCAAGAAGCAAACTTCAAAGAAAGATTTCCCTGAAAAGGCTTGGTCTGAGGCATGATAGCAAAGCGATATTTCTAACATTGGCAAGACCCAACCTATGGGTCTTAATAGAAGAGGTCAGACCAGGGCTAAAACTGTTACTGGAAAAAAAACACTGGGATAATGGGGAAAAATATTCACTGTAGCTGTCACTGTGAACATAAATTGTCATTATGCAGTTTGTTCAACTGAAAGGACGTAACAGCTGATGACAGGTCAGTTATACTTGGTGTCACTGTGAAGCCAAAGGAGTGAGGTAATGGGGTTGTGGGGGTGACTTCATTACAAGCTGCTCCTTAACCTCCTCCTGGAAGAAAGAGCGAGCAGTGGTAAATGAAAGCTTTGCTGAAAAGAAGTTTTCTCTAGAGCCTGGGCCTAGACCTCATTCCTGCAAGTTTCTGACAGCTTTTCTCCTCCCACCCAACAAAAGGACATGGTAATAAATCTTTGCCAGTAGAAATCCGGTATCCCCCTGAGATCGGACCAGCTGTGATTGGTATCACACGCACTCCCAGGTGGCAGTGCCTCGCGCTGTTTGCCGCCACAGGTTGTCTGAAACTCGAACGGGGACATTTGTCCCTCCACCGAAAGGCTCTGCTGCATGAGTGCTGCCAGCCCCGACTGGGCAGTTTCACATGGCCCTGCCCAGCCCAGGACCTGCTCCGGGCAGGAGTGGCTTCACAAGGGGCAACGCTGAGCAGATCCTGTGTGGAGGTGGCCCGGGGTCTGCACGAGGTCAGCTACCACGGCGAGTTTGGGGAACGTTTCTGTAGGAGGCTCTGCGGTTTGGAGTCTCTTCCAGCATGAGCTTTCCTGTCTGTGCTTGTCCATAATTCATCCTTAATAGGTCTGATGTCCCTGAGGAAACCTGGGAGGATGGTGCAAAAGAAAAAGGGTTTTAAGAGTTGCTGTGCTGGATCGGATGAGTCCTGTCTATGTCTAGAAAACCTTTGGTAGTGTGGGTCTCTGGCTGAGCGGTATCCGTGCTCAGAAACTCATTTGTCTGTTCACATCAGGCTCAAAATGGGAGCACTGCAAGTGTAAGCATGGGAAGGCCAGCTCCTGCTTCCTCCAATTCAAGCTAGAGGAGCTTGGGTTTTTCAAAAGGTGCTACAGTCTTTGCACCAAGATTAAATGACGTTTCTTGTAAGAGGAAAGGGCCTGGCCTGGTGCTCTGGGCTACAATTTCCCCTCCCTTGCACTGCTGAGCAGCCTGTGCTAAGCCACCTTCCCTCCCCAGATGTGGGTAAATGTTAGGGATGTTGTGTGATTCATGGTTTAGTTTGGGATCCTTCGGGAGGAAAAGAGCTGTGTCAATGCAGAAGAATATTAACTCCAGTTAACGCAATTTTATTCTTGAAGGACCAGAGATCTGAAAGTCGTATGTGCCCTGAAATTGCGGTTTGGAAAATACTAGAGTCAAGGTGTGTGTGACCTACAGAAATACCTCATCTCACCACTAATTTACTCACACATGTAAACTTCATTTTTCATTCAGCTGCCCCAATTTATTTCCTGTTCCTCCCTCTTTTTCCTCCTCTTGCTTGTTTTGAAAATGCTGGTCAACACATGTTAAGCCAGAGTCTCCAAAACCAACAAAAGAAAGTTCAGGAGAGGCAGAGAGAGAAACAGCTGAATAACATTGCCAATTTTAAAATGAAGATAAGTTATATGGGACCTTTTACTGAACCAACAAATATTTTATAGCGTTCACCATTTGGGGCCAGCAGTTCTTTTTTCCCCTCTGTTTTGAGCTAGAATAGAAGGTGTGTCATTCGTCAGGAATCTACATGTTTAAGTAGCTTCAAGAAATATGACGGTCATGTGGGACTGACCTACTGTGTCTTGACTTCCATGTCCATTTTTTTCCCACTACATAATGTTCTGTACCCTTTCCTCTGTCTCATTCCCTCATTCACACGTTCTTTCCCCTGTTGGTTTCAAGCCATCTTTGCTTTGTCAGTGTTACCTGATAACACAAAGCAGGGTTTTAAGCCAGTTGTTGCAGCTTGAGCTGTATATAACACCAAGCAGGGGAGCAACGTGGATGCTTCTTGGTCCTACGTAAGTGGTCGGTCTTTCCTTTGCTGTTCCCGGCAGGGCCTTTAGGTGAAGTCAGTTCATCACCACACACATGTGATATTCTTAGGTCAGAATTCTCAGATCCAAAGAATAAAATGTAACTGTAATTAACATTATCTAGCACACCGCTGAAGTCATCCAAGTATATAAAAGTTATTAGTCTGGCCTTGGCGAAAGGTAAGGATCTGAATTGTTCTGAAATATTTGAATGTGCTGCAAGCACCACGTAGCCAGAGAGCCTTTGTATGTTGCAAATTAGAGTAGGCATTTACGCCCTGGCTTTCTCGTCTACTACTGCATGCGGTATGTAAAAGGGCACTGTATATGTGCTTGGATGTATATCTTCTTGTGAATTATTTGTATATTATTTTGACAACAGTGAGGTGTAATGGCAATGTACTGGAGGTAAGTGATGCTATTGTCCAGTCTAAGGATGGTTTGCCTGCAAGAACCCTGGGGTTTATTTTCTTTGTGCGGGCCTTTCTGATAGCAGAAGAACAAAAGAAAACATTTTAAATATAGGAGAAATCCCAGAAAATTCTGCTCTTAAATGCTTTTGAAATGGTCAAAGTATTGCCTGGGCATGTTGTCTTTGGACTTCTGAGGCTCATTTCCATCTCTGCTAAAATGGACTGCAGGCTACCTTGCAAGACAGCTGTCAGGATCAGCAGTGAATATTCATGAAGAAATTTCGTGGTGAAAAAAAAAAAATGCTACATATATTATTAATAATTATGTGAGTCCTGAAAAATACCATACTGTATCACAAAGCTGGTATTGTCCAGTGACTACACTCTTGGCACTGCATGCTACAGTAAACTGTATACTGAAGACTCATGCTAGTGGAAAGGTATACAGGATTCCATTGGTAAGTGATTTATAGTGACTTCCTATTATAAACAAGAGGGAACAAATATCCTGCCTTGCTGGTTTCTTTGGGCGGATGGTGAGAGCAGAATGAGACATTCCTGGCCAGGGAAAAGCTGATTCTCTGGACGCTTGCAACTGGGAGCAGAATGAAGCACCAGAAAGTGAGGTATAAATGACAATTCCTAATTATAAATGATTGAGTTTCCATTTTCATAGTGCTTAAAACTTTCCAGTTGTAGAGCAAATGACCACTGTTTTAACTGATTTCCAAACTTATAACAAAAAGATGTTTCTGATGTTTAATATTAAATAGACTTACTGTAGGACCTCAGTATATGCTGAAAGCCTACCAATGTCCTTTCACAAGAAGCACATTGCTTTCTGAGACAGAACAAACCACCTTCAGCAGCAGCTTCTTTTTGGGTTTCAACTAATAAATATGCTATTGAGCACAACTGTAGTTTGTTTAGGAGAGTTATTTGTGCTGGCCAGTGGTATGCTGTTGATAAACTTCAGTGTACACCCTATCAAATAAGTCTTGGGAACAGTGTGGAATAGAACAATGCATCAGCATTGGCTTTCTCTGGAGTCGCTTGGCACATTGATCTGAGCTTGACAAGTCTGTAGGGGTTGAAATTTGTGTGACAGCCTGCCTTGATCCAACTAGTGAGAGGACCACACTTTTTCAGGAGAGACCAGAGGTGACTGCCACCTAAGGCATGTTAGATTAAAGTTAACCACAGTGCTTGGAGAGGGCAGCTATGGTGCATCCTTGGTACCTTGTATAAAGTGCTGCCTCTCATGTAATGAGAGAGGGCTTATGAGTGAAGTGCGAGGTCTGCCCATCAGCACTTGCTCTGGGGTGAGTCCTCAGCTGAGGCTACTCGGTGAGATTCAGTATGCTGCATCATTTTTCCATTCTTTCTGTCACCATTTCCAGAGATGTTACCCAGTCCCAATGCCATTTCCTCATTGCCTCAGGGAAGAAATCTAGGGACATGTTGTGCGATGGTCAAGAAACTGAACACTTTCCATATTGAGAATGCTGTTCTTCGATTATATTCATGAAACAGTCTCACCAAAATGTTCCTTTTACAGTTGAAATATACTTTGCAATTGTTGAGCAGATATGTTAAATATCAAAAGCTTTAATTATCAAAAGCTTTAATTAGCAGTCAGGGGTAGAGCAGGTAGATTGCAAAAGATGAAGAAAAAGCAAAATGTCGGGCAAGCTTCACTTTTTTTATTTTTTAATTTGATAAAATTTTGTCATCTATGTTCCCTGTCAGACATGGCCAGACTGCGATTCTTCCAGGCTGAGCTAAGCAGTTAAGGCTGTAGTTACCCATCAGTTTAATCTGCAAAGGAGAGATATGGTCCTACCCTCATCCAGCTCACAGCATACCCACATGAATGATAATGCTGCCCAAAGGGACACAGTGGGAGGAGGTGGCCATAGAAGAAGGCTTCGCAGTCTGGTTTTGCAGCAGCACTCAGAGATGTTGGACTGTGGTGTTAGATAGGTGGGCTGAAACCACTTTTTGGAGGACGTCTCTGTTGTTTGTGAATGGAGTCTGGACAACTAGCCTGGATAAAGACACATGACTTACATGGCAGGTTCATGGCAAATGAGGTGAACCCTACTCTTCCTTTTGAGTCGGATCAAGTTGTTTTGACCGGCAAGATGTCAAGGCGAGCACGGGGAATGGTCTTTGTCTCTCTCAATGGGGTTATCCCCCTCTAAAAATGGTGGTAATACTTATTTCCTTCGCTAAGGGCTGTTCAGACAGATGTGAGCTGCTTGGATGCTATGGTAATGCAAACCGGGATATGCTGTCAGAGGTTTGGTATAGCAGAAAAGGATTTTTGGCAAGAAAAAGGGGGCCTGTTCTTTGAAATGATGGATTTTCAGACTTCATTGTAGTAACATGCTTTTACAGCAGTTATTAGCAAGAGCTTTGCAAATTACCAATGATGGTTTTATTGTAACCCCGTTTCGAGTTTCTTTGACATAAATTATTTGTTTGAAAAAACATAAAATCTGAATGGAATAAAAAAAGACTTGCAATTAAGGAAAAATCTTCAGCAAAGGTAAAGAATAGGTAGCTCTCTGCTCCTGGATTTTATTTTTTAGCTTTGCTACTGCTTTTATATACCATGGGCAAGCCGCTTTCTGTTAGAGCTGGCTAAACACCAGTAAAAAATATTTGCAAATACTCCTTCAAATAAACGCTGGAATTGGAATGTGTGTCACCATTCACACCTACTTTCCTCAGAAGTTTGTACAAGCAATTTTTTTGTTCATAGGAAATATTTTCCAACAGCAAAAGAAACTGACAGATGCTTGAGAGAGGTGTATTTATATCCAGGTTTGCTCTGGCAACGACGTTCTCTATTACTTGCCATTTCCATTTCTATACCTACTGACCTATTCAGTCCTAAACCTCCTCTTTAAAATTGTCTCTACTAAAAAAAGCTGAAGCAGGGTTGAAAAATTATTTGTAGCCAAGTACAGCATGAAGAAGGAGACACTTGGTGTCATTCAGTACCTCTCTCTGGATCAAATGTTTCTTTTTTCCTTGGTTCCCTCTCCTCTGCATAGGTTGAACTTCCCCCTCTTGAGTCCCATTCAAGCAGTGATCTAGGAGAGCTTAAGAGATACTGATTTAAGATGTGCTCTTTTGGAACAAAATGTAAACCTTCGTCACTTGTGTACATTTATTTATAAAGCTGTTTTGCAAAAGGATGGAGGCCTGCTAAATCAAACAGCTTGGCAAACATCTGACCTCTGAAATTACAGCTCGTCTCCCTGGATTTCTTTGGTGAGACTGCGGTCTTCAGTGGTCACCTCCAAGTGCTGGGGAGCGTGGCTGGGCTGCGGTGTTCAACGCGGGTTGGCTGTATGAGAAGAGGGGCTGCTGGTTGGTGGTGGGCAAAGTCGCTCGTAAATGAAGAGCTATCAAGGGTTGCAATGTGCTCTGGGACCTATGCCACTGGAAGCTCTGTTTAAAGAAAACATCAACTTTTAATTAATCATCTGATGGAAATCTAGCAATAAGGTTGATTTTTAGTTGGGAATCCAGCCACATAAAGAAGTGCATTCCTTTATGGGATTTATGCTGTGGTTAGGGGCTTTTTGGGTCCTGTAGACATTAGCACTGATGCCGTGGCTGTTTCTTTTGTTTGACTGGTTCTCCATAGGTATTGCACTTAGGCATTGGCTTCTCGCTCCTCTATAATGTGTTTCTGTGTCAGAATAGCAAGCCCACTGAATAAAGCTTATACATTTCTGCCTGGTAAATATTTCTGGCTTCTCTGCCTTCTCTGAGGACTTAATGAATGAACAAATGTGACTCTTGATGGGAAAGCGTAGCTTATGCCTGTGATGCAATTTCGTCTTTGAAGGCTGTTAACCAGGTGTGCTTGTTATTTGTACCCTTCTCAGCCTGCCTCTGTGACTGAGTCGCAGCCTGGGCAAGGGACGCATTAAAAACCACACACATCATGTGTGCATGGGTGAAAGTCCTATTTTTAGTGCATACAAGAAGGCATTCACTGAAGGGCAATGAAGCTGACTTTTATTTTTAGGTTTTGCAATTCCTTATGTCCTTGGGATTTATGCTTTGAAAAACTAGCTCTATCACCCTGCAAAATGTAGGTGAACCTCCAAGACCAGCTTTATTCTCACTATTGCCAAGATAACCTTTTCCCGGACATAGGCTGGTGTGGGATGCACTAGTTCAGCACCAGTTCTGCCAGTGCAGTTTTGGTGAGGCTCAGTGATGTTCTGCCTCACCAAAGCCTATTTCCGTAAGGTCCTGTCTTCTGGAACCTCCCCATAGCATTCTTTTTTGACATGTGCCCTGCTCCAAGCTCAGTGTAGATTTCTCCAGGCAGGCGCTTGCATGAAGCTGGCCCTTTATATGTGTCGAAACAAAGATTTTCTTTGGAAATCTGGTATCAATTTTGGAATTAATCTTGGGTTATTTTTCCATATGGCTATTCCATGAACTTGCTTGTTTTAAAATCTATTAAAAAAAAAGACTTTTTTTTTTTCTGTTTTCAGAAACTCTGGAGAATGGACCAAATAAGTGTGAAAGGTGAGTAAGGGACTTCACAGTTTTCCACAGTTATTATTATTACAGTTTTCCTGACATCATGTAGCTATGTAAGCTGTACGTGTAAATATTTGTTATTGCTTGAATCTAGCGCAGCTAACAGAAAAGGAACCAGCAAAGATGAAACATACTGGAAGGAGATCAACGCAGCTATGGCCCTAACGAACCTTGCCCAGGGGAAGGATAAGCTGCAGGGGACTACCAGCTGCATCATTCAGAAATCATCACATATATCAGAAGTAAAGACTGTTAAAGTGCCATTAGTTCAGCAGTTTTAAGAGATGGGTCCTTTTTCCTGTCAAACGGACGTTTTCCTCACAGGATTGGTTTTCAGCAAAATCAGATTCACAGATATGAGGCAAATGTGGAAAATAGGCCCCTTTTTACAGTATGGTCAGTTTAAAAAAATAACGTTCCTTCTGACTCAGACGTTTTCATTGTATCAAATGAAATGTTCAATTGCTTCTATAAAAGGCATGTAAATTATAAAAAAACCCCTGTTTTTATCAAAACATTAACTTATTTTATGTTAATCAAAGTGCGCATAAGATGTTTGCATTGCTATTACAGTAAGTGCCTTGCTTTCAAAAAATAAGCTATAACGTGGGCATAGTACAACAGTATTATGCCTCAAAATGACAATGCCATAATGCTTAAACTTTGTATATTATTCCAAGTGGGCTTAAGCAGCCTAGGGCTAAACACATTACTGCTGGAGGCCCTGGAGAATTGTGCTTATTTGACTTGTACAAATTGACGAGTCTTAATGAAATTGTTACATCATTTTCTCTCTCTTTTTTTAATCAACAGTGTTATAAAAATTGTACAGGATGTTTTGTCACAGTGACAATGAGGTTGTTATGCATGTTTCTTACCTGTATATGCAGTATATTAAAATACCAAAATCATTCCTTTGAAAAGTGCAATACTCTAGAACACACAAATTTAGGAAATAAGTTAATTGTTCAGATTATTTTGAACTTATACATATGCTCCCAGCTGTGTTGCTCATTAAAGATTTCTAGCTGAGAGGGCTCTAGCCAGACTAGCTGTAAATTCAAGTTGAATTTCTATAATTTTAAAGCTTTGCTAGTGACTTACTGAAGTTTTGATAGAAGTAAAATTGATTTCTTCTTGTACAAAACTAAATCTATAGTGCCATTTATTATTTGCAATGGAGCTCAAAAAGTTTCCATGGTGGAAATTATTACTTTAATGTGGTTTAAACATTTTAATTTTGTATGTACTGCGTAAATGAGGACAGTTATTGACAGTTCAAATTTCAGTGAGAAAAAGCTATAATATAAACTGTCAAAGCCCAAACTAGAAAACACAAATGGGAAATGAAACATTGACAAATCTAAGCATCTAAGGTGGGAGGGTTTTACGTAGATACTAAACCATGTATTAAATGTCATGTCTCTAAACTTGACTGCTATTGAGCGTAATAACTAGCATAAAACCAGGTTTATTTTTAAGTTCTATTGGGAGGTGTACAAGTTATTCTAAGTCATATAACAATAGCCTAATGAGGTTTACAGTGCTTGAATAAACAGTGGCAAAGCCAAAAATGATTTATACTGAATCAGTTACAGAAAACTGGAAAAGAGCTGATTGTTGCTAGGATTTGGATTTTTTCCTGTGGGTATCCTGTCAGGTTTTTTCCTACTTATCGCTTTCCTCATTTCTCTTTTTGGTGAGCCATCAATGAACAAGACCAGACTTTAGTCCTGCTCCCACCGAGTTTAATGGCAGAACTCCCACTTCAATGGAAGCAGGACTGTGCTAATGATGAAACTAACTTGCAAGTAGAGGCTGTTCCAGTTGCACTAAAATAGTCAAAATACATTGCAAATATCAGCCTTGGTGTGACTTCTTAGGAAACTTCTTGATGTAACATAACATGATGTTGGGTTTATTTAGTGTACAATGAAAATGATTTGATATGAAAATATTTTGTACATATATATTTTTACTTTGTTTTCTAAATTGCTGATTTGCATTGACTTAAAGTGCCAAGCAAGAAATGTATGTCATGACTGTATGAACAGTTGAAGTATGTTTTACTGACTTGCATCATTATGTGTCTAAGATTCCATGACATTAATTTTTGATACTTTACTGGATTTTGACATAATAATGTGAGTTTATAACTAATAGCAGAGAGTTAATACTTCACTTTTGTTCATACTATTATAAGTTATTCTGGTATTAAATATTTTGTGACAATAAATTGATGGTTTTGACAAACTCTTCTGTTAGAAATATTCACAGCGTTTTTGTCTGTATAAACGACAACAAAATTTGTCATGTAAAAAATATACTTTTGGGGACTTCTCTGGAGTAAAACTGGAGAAGACAAGCCATTGTATAAACAACTCATTCGTGCTTCTTTTTTTAAATGATCAAAGCACAAAGAATAATCTGTAAAACACATCAAGTGGGTTTTAAATTTAAGAAATACTTGGCATAATTTCTTGTTACCGTTTCCTTTAATTTATTTTTTTTCTATTGCTGCTTTAGAGTTTTCTGAAAACACAGGTTCTAATGAATTATGTGTGTGTCTTTTTTTAAATAACAAAAATCATGATCAGTGCTGAGCCAACAGCTAATGAAGACTCAATAATTATTTATGATATTGGAAAAACAAACATTATTACTATTGCTCTTCTTTGTTTCAACATATGTAACCATTTTAGTAAAATAAATAACTGCAAACAACATCTTGCTGGTTTGACTTAAATATTCATTTGTCTGTCCTTAGTCATTTGCATTTCTGGTTTCCTGTTATAGTCAGGATTTCTCTATACTGGGATACAAGCATGTAATAGGCAAAGACAAAACAGGAATGCTAGTCTTTTGATTAATACACCTTGTGGTGCACAGCTGTGTGAAGTAGTTTAGCACATCCCTGATGAAAATGACTGGTCAGCAAGTTTAGGCTAATGATTGCTAATGACAACATGGCATGATGCTTATAAATCCTCCACATTGGAGGAGTGCAGAGGGAAGCTGTAGGTAATCGCTGTCCTGAGTCACTGGAGAAGGTCCATGAGCCGGGAACGACTTTGGTCGTTTAGGGTTTTTTTTATGAGTACAGGCTACATTTGTCTACAGTACCATGTATGGATACACTCTGGCTGTGGAGCCTTGGTGGAGAAGGAGATGCAATCAGGCCATCTAGAAGTAGATTGGACATCAGGAAGAAGTTCTTTACTGAAAGAGTGGTTAGGCATTGGAACAGGCTGCCCAGAGAGGTGGTGGAGTCGTCAACCCTGGGGGCGTTCAAAAAAGGTGTAGACGTGGCACTCCAGGGCCTAGTTTAGGAGTCATGGTGGTGTTAGTTGACGGTTGGACTTGATGATCTTAGAGGTCTTTTCCAACCTTACTGATTCTATGATTCTATGATTCTATGATTCTATGATTCTATGATTCAGTGCTCATAGTAATAAGAGCCCAGTGCAACTGGTCTCCTAGCTTTTGTGCCTCGGCAAAGTTCCTCCGTTTGGGAGGGGTGATAACTAAGGTTCTGGTGGGCACTTGGCACTTTCAGGTTTTATGTCCTGCTTATCTGTGATATATATATACCGCTGTAACATCTGTGGCCATCCAACAGGTCAGTGAAGATTTGGATATTCAGTTGATATGCAAGTTCCTGAGGCAATATGTAAAGCCTGACTTTTGCTGTTGGGAATGCACAGAAACACCCACATCCTAATGATGCTGAGCTTCTTGGCATCTACTTTGTACCCATTCTGACATGAAGAAACCTACTCATTCTGCTCCTACCTATTCTGTCACATCATTTGCAAGAGCTGAGCACTCCCAACCTCTTATAAACCATTGAGAGTAAGGGGAGCTCCAATTTTGCCAGGTTGCTCAGTAGCTAGAATATACATTGGGATCAGGACTACAGTCTCCTCTTCCAGCAAACAAAAACAAAAGCTACAACCAGTGAGTTATAGTTCTCACTTTGTGGCCTCATGTTCTCAGTCAGTGGCCTAATGTATAAATATGTACGCCAGGTGAAGCAGTTCCACCAGGAAGACTGAGAGCAAGTCCCGGGACAACACATAGGCCATTTTGAGGACATTTGATAACTTGGTGACTGAAGTTTTAACTTGGAGCTTGGCAAAGAACGGCAGCTAGGCTTGGGTGCCCACATGGAAGTGCATGAAGTAACCACTGCACTGTGGGTTAGAAGGAGAAGATGGGGAAGGGAGGTTGATAGCACCTCTATACTGTGCAAGGAAGAATGGATTTATTTAGCTTAGGCTAGGGGAAAGGCTATGTGGACTTAAACCTGTTTCTCCATTATCACTTTGCTCAGTTAGTTTTTCATTATGTGCCCTGGCTTTGATGAATGACATTTTTATCCACCTAAACTATCCATCAGTGGAGATCCACAACACCAAATGTGAGATGCTATTACAGGAAGCAGCTTTGATTATAAAAACAAGTGGGAACTCTGATAATCATGAGCTTCTGGAACTGACCATACTCTTAACGCCCGGAAAGTCCTCCGTTGTACCCCCTGTGACATCCCCAGTAGGGGGAGAGAATGTAGGCATCGTTCTGCATCAGTCAAAAGGGGACCTGCACCAAGGAAAGGAATTTGTGGCTGCCCTGGAGTATCACGGAACTGCCTTCTCTCCCTGCTTCACCACAGTGAGTGAATACTGGCATGAGGAATCACCCAGGGCCAGTCAGGGCTATCGGGTAGCATGCCGGTGGGCCACACCATACCCTGTCTACCAAGGCACTGCCAAGTAGCGGGGCTGCAGCCACCAGTTCAGACCCTCCTTCAGGAATCCTTCCAGAGGTTTTCAGGCTCAGTGATGCCTCTGTTTCTTCTGGTCCTGAGGAAGCCCTGGGCCATATCCCCTTGCATGGCTTCCAAAGGCTGGAGGAGATGGGTTTATCTGCTGGTAAGTCTCCTGCGTGGGGTGGAAGATGAAAGTAAGCGTGACTAGCCATCCAGTCTCCCAAAGCTGCAACGAAGCTCCTAGAAGTGGAGCTCCACCAGGGCTATACAAGTCTTATTCCTAATTTCCGCATTCAAAAGAGCACTGAGGACCTCAGAGCAGCCCTGGCAGAGCCGGGATCCCGGTACTGCCAGGAGAGAAAGCAGTTACAATGGCAAAACTTGTCACTGCTCCTTGAGCTGGGTACTGCCTCAGATGCCCACTTGCTATGTGGCAAAGGGAAGGGTGCAGCTGTCTTCTGTCATGGCTGACTTTCTCACATATACCAATGGTTTTTGCTGTGAAATGTCACGTTCTGCTATGAAGCCTATGAAGTTGTGCTTCCACTCAGTCCTTAGTGTGACTACGCTTTCTTAAACCCTGGCCTGTTACTTGCAAGAAAATGGAGCCCAAACTCAGCACAGACTGAGGACACCAGACCCTCCAGTACTCCACAAGCAGCTCTAAAGTCCAGTGGGCACCAATTCAGTGCTCACAGTGACAGCTTCAAGCATGACAGACCCGTGTTTTATTCCTGTGTTACTATGAACAATCTGTGAGACTCTTGGAGAATCAGAAAGAACCTCAAAGGGATCCAGGCTCCTAACCTAACAAATCCAAGCTTTTCTGAAGGTCCGAGGGCCAAGGCATGTTTCCATGGCCAAACACAGACAGTTGCATGCCTGCTCTGAGCCAGCTGGACAGGAATGTGGCGTAGTTCAGAAACTGGGTAACCAAGTTTGGCATCAAGCCTGAGCTGCTACATCAAGGTCCCCAGCAGAGCATGGACTGGACTCAGCATGGTGCAAATATATCTGTGCAGCTTTTGGACCATTGCTTGTTCTATGCCTTCACTTGTCCACAGCAATGTCCTCAAATTTCTCTGTGCTTTGGTGCAGCATTTCAAAGAGGACTATAATAACTGCTCTGCATGGCTGAGCTGTTGTGTGTAGAAGGACACTGATAGTTGGGAGCTGCTCTGGTGCAATACCTACCTAGCTTAGTTAGCCAGCGCAGGAAAGTCAGACGAAGCATGACGCAAAGGACTGAATTGCTTGAGAGCACTGTTTTGACACACTGGAAGGGAGGCAACAGGAATCCAGCCTGGATGTGAGTTCACGTTGTACGAGCTGGTTTGCCAGCATCTGGGTGTGCTCGATCCCCCTTAGCAGCAGAATTGAGACCCAGACCCACGGCTTTCACAGTGCTGGGTTGCTGAGCCACTGTTTAGGTTTGGGCCCCATCTTGAAACTCCTCTTGTTTAACAAGAAGCAAGGAGTTTGGCTAAAATACAAGTACCTTGTGAAAAAAAGAAGAAAAAAAAAAAAAGAAGTGGAAAAGAGACATGAATGCCTAATGCAACAGAAAAAAAATCCCAAACCTCCTTAATGTTGCTGTTATGTCAGCTTGGGTTATTGGCAGTGGAAGTGGTTATTGGCAGCGGAAGTTAGACCTGGCTCGAGGCTAATATAACTCGCGCACCTGACTTTTTAAAAGGAGCCGAGATCTGGTTTCTTTATGGATGGGCTTTTTTTCATTCATGGTGTTGGTCCCTTCTTCAGATTTCCTTGATTTTCCTTTCAGCCAGTTTTGGACTTGATTCTTCTTCTATCTTTCTTACTGCCTGAAAAGTCTCCTGTTACATGCAGACAGCAATGGGATCCTTCATGCCAAAGCTCATTCTTCCGGCTTTGCAGTTTCTAGGGCCATATAGGTGAAGGACGCATGATTCAACAAGTTGGTGTTCACTGACAAAGTCTAGTATCTCCCTTCCCCCAGCCCAGGGCCAGAGAACATATGCAGCCTCAGGAGTGTGCAATAGAGGCTCTTCAACCAACAAGCTCCACCATCTATCACTTCACTCCTAACTACTACTGCTTTTGGCTATCTTAACTCCCAAAAGGACTGTCAATTTAACCATAACTACCTAAGAACTGCCAAGTCTCATTTTATGAGCTGCTGTTGAGAGTTTAGCTATTTAAGGCTGATTTTAAACAATTTTTATTGGTACTTCGTGGCATGTGCCTGATTTACAGTGCTGTAAATAACCACAAATTAGGGACATTTCTTTCTTTACAGTAAAGGCACATTATGTTGAGCATAAGAAAGATAGTTTGTTGGTGAAGAACTGGAGTGCAGGATCTTTTCTGCAACAGGCTTCCTGTGTGAGTCCAGGCAAGCCTTGCCCAGGGTTTCGTCAATGCAGAGGGGCTGGCTGTCTCCCCTGGGGTATGCTCCAAGAACCGGGGAATGTGGACTGAGGATCACATCTACGAGATGTCCCTCGCTGCTCACCCTGCTGCTATGAGACTCTGAAGGTAGGAGAGAGCAGCGCTGTTTTGTAAGTAGCACACTCAATTTCATGCACTTACGGAACTGTAGGTATCTGATGTTAACCATAATTGAAAATTGCATCTCGGGCACACATCCCAGAGCAGGCATCACCTTCTGCAGCACTTCCATCTCTTCACTGACTGCAGCAGGAGAATAAGCTCTTGAGACCAGATGCCCAAACCTGACACAGCTAAAGTCAGGGAAGACAAACCGCACTCTTGGGAAACAAACCATTGGGTCCCACACCATGAAGAGACCTGGTGGTCTCAGGCTACCACTACCTACCTTCCTTTGCAACATCAACTGAGGAGCACACTGAAGCACCTGAAAAACCTAATCCCAGGAAGGGGAAATGTCTCTTTCCAGCTAAAAAAAGACCTCTTGCAGTCCAGGAATTTGAGGATGTAGAAGTTCAGGTGTAAGATAAAATGTTTCACTCAGGACCATCCCGGTGACTTGGGGATATTCAGCAAAGCTGTCCAATCTTCCTCATATTAACTGGTGTGAGGATGAGAATCTTCAGTCTAAGGGGTTTTATGCTCCTTTTTCACACCCTTTTAAGAAACTATCAGCCAGACCTGAAAACCATGGACTGTGCTCATCACATTCAGAAGAAATCCAGAAGTCATGCAGCAAAACACAGCCCTGCTGTGTGCTGGTGTGGTGGAAGAGGACAGCAGACCCATAGACACCATGCTGGGGGCTTCAGTGCCTTCACTGCACTGCATAGATGGGTTCCTCTTCAACGGTACATTTCCCATTCACGTTTGCTGTCTTCACATAGAGAGGAAAAAGAAGCCAGCCTTCTATTTGCAGGGAGGACTGAGGGTGTATAACTGAAATCCATGGCTAAACACTTTGGGCAGCAGTTAAAATGTGAATCTAACTTTGGGGATCTTGTGAAATGGCCACAAAATATGTGGCCAGATTTTAAAATGTTCCAAGTACCCAACAGCAGCCAGTGTAGCCGTGAAAAGTGGTCAGCAGCATTTCAGTTAGATCTTTGCAAATTAAATGCCAGGTCAGCAAAATGGAAACATTTTGTGAAACAGGACAACTGCATTTAATTTCTTTGGATTTCTTTTAAGAAAGCTTGGAGATGATCAAAACCCCAAATTTCTTTCTTTTTTTTAAATGAAAAAGTCTAGTTTTCCAGATTAATTTTTTTTCTTGAAATGTAAGATAATTATAGCAAAAAAGGTTGAAATCAAGGCCAAAATAGAAATCATTGAAACTTATCAAAATATTGAGGTTACCAAATTATGTTTACTGACTTTTAAGAAAATGTTCTTTTGGCTATTCATATTCATTTGTTTATATATTTACACTTTCCAACCCAATTTAAAACAAGAAAGTTTTAACATCTCAAAAATTTCCACAGGATGGAAAAATACCGCCCCCCCCCGAGAGTTACATGAAAGAATTTTTAAGTCTCAGTGTTTTGAAAATCAGAGCTCTTTTGCATGGTGATCTGTGAATATAAAAGTCTATATCTCAGTACTTCATTTTGAGAGTGCTAGTTTTTATGCTGAACCAGCAAACACAATGCTGCTTATGCTGTAAGTCACCTTTGTATCGGTATCTTCAAAAAAATAAGGTTTAAGGGAAACTGTGAGACTTTTGTTGCTCTCTGGGATGATGAAAAGAACTTGCATTTGGCCAGAAAATGAAGACAGCGGGCATAGCATTTGCTAGTACTCCTCATCCTTGGAGAGCAGACGCCCAATGTGGTAATGGAAGAACCTATGATGTGATGCTAGTTCATGCCTGTTGATTACAAATAATAAAGCAAGCAAGAGAAAGCAGAGGTGTCAGACTGAAGATGGCATCCCCATCACTTAAAAAGAGACTGCAATAGCAATAATAAATGCATTTCTCAGATGGCGTTGAGCAGTGTAATGGCAACCAGAAAACTCAAAGTGGTCCAAGATTTGCTGCAACACTTCACTGGCAGTGAAGCCACATGCAATTAATGCGACAAAAAACCAAACAGCCAGCAGTGATTCTCCACATTTCAAGATGAAGAGCAGTGAAAAATCTTAGTAATTTCTAGTCCTTTAAACCCCTGACTACACTCCTCAAGCTGACTTCTGCTGAGAAGGGTGCCTGTAGGTGGGCAGCAGAAAGGTCTTCTTGAGGACAGCCTGCCCAGGCTGGGGTAACCCCATCAGGCCATGCCCAGGGCCAAATTGGAGGGGACTCCGTCTGGAAAGTCTGGTGCTTTTGTCACTTTGAAGTGTGTAAAGTGCTATACAGTTACATTTACCCACCCTCTCTCACCTTTTAAAAAAAAGCTTTCCTTTATGGTCTTAGTTCCTAGAAAAACATGCTATCTCAAACAACGCTACTTGTAATAAAAGTGTTTACTATGAAAACAACTATATATGCATCTCTATATAATGCAGTCAATATCAAACATCTTCTAAGAAGCATCAGTCAGATTCCCTTTCAGGAACAAAAATACAAGAAGGTTGCAATCTTTTTTCCAATTTCCTAAGGGGCAGCTAAGGTGGGAACTCTATACCCAATTTGTAACATGAAATATTCCCTGTATCTGTTTCACAAGGACATGTACCAGCATGAAAGTGGGATTTCGTGGAACCTGGATTTACAACTGGAAATGAAATACAGGCATGTGGAAACATTATTATGTAAACTAATACTTAGCTACTTCTTGCTGCATTCCCCCAACAGCAACAAAATGGTAGCATGGAAACCAAATGCCAACTGTAATTTTTTAAACCTGTTCTATGAGAATGAAAAGAAAAACAGTCCCATGTAGAACCATGAGGACTCGTTACTTTTTCATCTGTGCAGTCTTAAATGCCACAGCCCCTGGGCTGAATTCTCCTTTCATCAAAACCAATGGAGCTTTGATATTGGTTTCCACTTGAGCATGAAAGATCCCAGAGACTCAGCTTTTCACCTCTTACTGAGACTCCAGGTAACATACTTCGATGCCTTGCTTTCAGTAGTTTGTTTTGGTGGCTCCCATCGCTCAGGTAGGAAGTACACTTAGAGAAGCTGTAGCTCAGAGACACACTGAGCAGTGAGCACTCGGGTGCTGGTGATTCAGCATTGCTCTAGCCTGAGGCACTGCCGCACCAACCAAGACAGGAGGGCAGTTCACAGGCAAACTGCTCTAAGATGCAGCCAAGTCTCCTTCATCTCTGTTTCCCCTACTTCTCCAGTCCCTGCAGATCAACCAGGAAACCACCAGAACAAATGCTCGAGGCTCACCGACACCCAGATCCTGCCTGCACCTTCTTTGCAATGTATGTAGTGGGGCAGTAAGAGACGTAGCTGCTCTTGATCCAGTAGGGCAGGATAAGTAGCCCCGTATCTGGCTGTTTGCATCGTACGTGGGTGTCCACTGCTTCTCCAAAACGTGTACTGCTCATCTGCATCAGGGACAAACTGGGGAGGTCCAGACGGTTGGCTGACGTTGCAGGGAACTGCAGGAACAGCCAGCCAAGCTGTGCATAAGCCCCTAGAGGACAGTAAGGTGCTAGAAGTAGCAGTCAGCATGGACTTCTCATAAACAAATCGCATCAAGCCAATTTGATTTCCTCCTGCGACAGTACAGCAAACCGTGTGGATGGAAGATCAGACAGCTACTGGGACTCTAGTTAGGCTTTTGGCAATGATGTCTTACATGACATCTTATAAATAAGCAGGGGAAATATCATGGAGCTGAAATTACCATCAAGAGTGTATAAAACAAGTTGAAAACTCATACTCAGAGAAGTTATCAGGGACTCATTGTCAAAATGATAGTATGCATCAAGGACTTCCACAGAGGTCTGCCCTTCACTGTTTGTGTTCAGTATTTTCATCAATAGCTTGGCTAAAGGAATAAAGCAGAGGTTCCCCAGCTGTGGGATGTGTGCTATTAGTTTTATACAACCAGTTCCTAGGGGGCATATAGCCCAGAAAAGGCCTCTGGCTGCTGCTGCCAGGGTGTGCTCCTGCTGCCTCTGCTGTTCTTCATGGTAGTCTTGAGCAGAAAGAAGTGGAGCTGTTGCAATCCAGAATCTTGTTACATTTTTTGTTGTCAACTTGCTGATCCTTGCAAGTATATCAGAGGCCAGGGTTAGAATTCAAAATTATGTTGATACATTGGAGAAATTGCCTGAAAAATAGCAGAATTAATCAACTGTATTGCAAGGACCTGTGAACAAAAATGATGTACTGCATAGAGCATGGGGAGGTAGCTAGGAGTCCTGCAGGAGAAGATGACGGCTGATCACAAGGTGAAGATGATCCCAAACCATCCTTCTGTTATGAAAAAAACAATGACGCACTGAGTTGTATATTTAGGTGTTGGGCTATATGACGTGTAAGTGAATGTCTTCTGCTCTGCTGAGCTCTGTTGAGGCTGCGCTTAAAGGAGATAGGGACAAACATGATCTGGAAGGAAAGAGTGATTGATCTAGGGTTATTAAGTGTAGCGAAGGTAACAATCTTCAGGTATACGTGGCTAGCAGACAGATGAAGAAATAATCTGTTCTTTGTACCATAGTACAGTTAAGTAATAATGGGTTTTAATTGCAGCAAAGAAGATGGTAAGTGAGTTACTGGGTAGAACATGCCAATAGAAGAAGCGGGATCAGATGGGGAAGCACTGGAGTATGTTGCCTGTGTGGGTGGTAGACTTTCTGTCACTGAAGATATTTTAAGAACAAGTTAGATACATATTAATCAGGAATTAAATAGATGTAATTGATCCTACTTTGGGGCAGGATGGCCTCTCAAGGTCGCCTCCCCACCCTTATTTTCCATTTCAGCAGTCTGCCTTATAAACATGGCATGGAGGTCTGTTGCTCAATTGAGGTTGAAAGAGTGAATAGCAGCTGGTTTATTCCTCTGTTTTTGGGAGGTGTGTTTACATTCCAGGCATAAGAGTGGAGAGGAAGGACAGCGAGTTCTGATCCCACCAGCCAGCTAGCAGAGGAGACCGGGCAACCATCCATCCGAGGCTGTTTAACTTTCCCAGCCTTTCAGAGCCCAACATAAAGGACAAAGGTGTCTCCCAGATGGAAGACAACAGACCTGAAAAACGTGGAAGCTGACAGAGAGGTATGTACATTTAACATGAAAGTTAAAATTGCCAGAAGAAGAAAGCAAGGAAATTTCCAGTTAGGGGCAATGGAACGACTCCTGAAGGATCTCTGTGCTCTGTAAGTGCTTTTGGCCTCCATAGAAAATACTTGGGCAGAAACCCTCCAGAAGGTATGTTTGTTTTGAGCAGAACCTGGAGTTCCTGCACTGAGCTTTCTGAAGGCTGCATTGCAGGATTAGCCTATATTCCCTCTACTCAATGTCGTGGGAGACTGAACGTTTTGACTGTGTTCTGGAGCCTGACACAGGCAGACAGACCACAAAGAAAAACACGGGAACAGATCCTATAAGCTGCTTCAAATAACACTTGCTCCAGAGCCTCTGGTGATTGCTGAGAAATTCTAGTTTCACAAAAGATGCCAACAGGGGAAGAAATTATTTCACAGTTTGCCTCAAGCTTCAAAACGGGTTGCTGAACATGTTAACCCACACCCTTTTTGACAGGCTGGTTTGCGGTCAATGCCGCTAACTAACAGGAAAACAAATGCCTGTAGTCCGAGTGGGGAATCGCACTCTGCGCCACAAAGCCAAAGGAATTGCTGCTGGAGAATCCCCAGAGCCGCTCTGCAAGACTGCGCAGGCCAGCAGGATGTGTAAAAAAACATCAGAAATGTTCCTTATGTGACAAGATGGATCATTCAGAAAGAAGGCTCTGCTGGGTATGAAAAGACTTGGTATATTGACTCAAAGGGACACTTTGAATATGTTTCTAGCTATGAGCAGCTCACTTCAGAAAGAAACTAGTGGATAGGGAAATGGGGAGGTGGGAGTAGGAGGCAAAGCAAAGTCACGCTACGTGCAAAGAGGGAGATTGAGCCAGAAATAGAAAGGTGGAAAGTAAATCAGAATTTAAGAGTCTTGCATATATTCATTTCAATAAGATTTTTTTTTTTTTGCAGGCACCAGCAATTCCACTAGCCAAAGAGATACACAATCACTTCTGATACAAAAGAGGCAAGAATTTTATTACCATTGTATCAGATCCAGTGACTATAGCAAATTCAATCCCCTTCCTTTGCCAGCTACATGATTCACAAGGTGTTTGCTGCAAAGACTGACAATCCAACTGTTTGTGTGTGCCGAAAGAGCTATTCTTGATGCAAAGGACTCGCATAAGTGGTCAGAAATGTTCAGGAGGGTGATGAAACCTGAAACGGATCCAAGTGCAGTGTGATAGAAATAGGCTTTGGCTCTCAAGGTAGGAAAGAGGAATACCACAGATACTGCTAATGCGAGCTGGTTATTAAACTAAACTACCGGTCACTGGAGGATGGAAACCAGTCAAATGTCCTAGATCTGAAAGATCTGACCAACATGGGTCATTACCTGTTAGTGACAGAACATGGATTTTTCCCTCTACCTCCACCTGGTCCCAGGGATTAAAGAGACCCTGATTGTGACTTGCCAATATTTCAGTGAGACTACAAGTCTAGTTCTTTATTTAGGCCAACATCCATTTTCTTGTATTAAGATTCCGCTCCTTTAACAAGAGTTGCAAAAACTGACTTGTGAAAACATACTTACTTACGGAAATGGCAGAAATGTCTCATGAGATCCTTGCAGGGGCAATGCATAATACTGATACTGTTGTCTGTCTCTTGGCACCAGCTTTTTATCAAATGGCTTTTCAGAGGTCTGCCTGGAGAATATAGTATTAACTCCATAGTCAGAATGAAAGACAGTGAAACATCAAGAATCTATAATCAGTCTTTTAAGAAATTACAGTCTGGGCATTTGTAATGGCAAGTTTTTCTCTGTTTCTTAGAATTCCTGGACCACCTATTTTTCAACTTACCGGCAAAAGCAACACAGCAGTGGATGTTCCAGTTTCTGTCAATCATTATTATTAATTATTTAATTACTTTCTTAGAACTACTGAATTAAAGTGCAGACTTCATTCCTCGGTTAATTACAGGTCTGAATTAACTCCGCCTTTTCGACAAAGGGAAAATGTAAAGTCCTAAGCCATTGCAATACATTTATTGGCAACTTTCCTCCCTCCCCCCTCGCACTTCCCAATACATGCTTGCCACCTTGTAGAGGAAGGTTTTCCAGGGACGGGTTGACTTTTACAGAGCCTGGCTCAACAGAGCACAGGACTAAATGATGACTTCTTTGTGGCAATGTTTGCTACTAAAGAAGAATAAGCTACTAAATTAGAATAATCTGATAGGATTTAAGCACACTTTGATCTTGATTTACCAAGGCACTGACTGTGCCATATATTTCCATTGAGTGGAATCTGGATTTTATGATGACAGGGGAGGGGGGGGAACTTCAAAGGAAAAAAGCTATGAACACGTGGGTAAGAAGATTTATATTTTGAGTGCTGCTGAGTATTTGTGTAGACAAAAAGATGGTGCTTTTGAGATAACACTGGAGCTGCACAGAGGGCCTGAAAACATAAAAACCAGCAGTGAATGGAGCCTTGAAACACAAATCCAAACCCACAACCGGCATTCACGATCCAGCCGAGGGAGGTTTTTTATTTACTTTTCCATGCCATTGAGTGCAACAATTCATTTACTCTTGATATATAAATACATACACACACGACACTAAGTAATATCCTGCTGATCCGAAATGCTCCCCAGGCCTCACACCCTCCCCACCAGCAATCCCCCTCCCAGCCAGCTCTCTTCCGCTCTGCAACGGCGCAGCCCTGGGGTACGTAACTGAGAAATCTCTGCTTCAGACAAGGAAGAAAGCTTCATGAATCACCAAACAACACTCCTCAGGTGGGAAAAGCACATTTTTTGTTCCTCTATGTGGAATTAGAAAAATATGCGTAGAAGTAAAGCCCTGAAAGCCCCGGGAGAGCAATTGCTCTCTTTCTCTTTCTTTTTTTTGGTTTTGTTGAGGTTGTGGGTTTTGGGGTGGTTTAATTAAAGGCCTTAAAATTCTTTAACACTAACATTCGAATGCTTCATATTTTTCCCCCACTTGCAGAGTTTCTGTCCTCCTCCTCTCTCTCTTGTGTCACTTTTACTCTGCAATAAAACAATTGAATCACATGCTGGTACATAAATATTGGCAGATTTTTAGGTTTGCTGTTTTTTTCACTCAGCCTATTGGGCAAACAGCCTAGAAAGGCTAAGTTATTTGCCAGAGTTTGAATTTCTGGCAACCCGTGCAGATCCAGTACAAATCTCAAATCATATTTCAGGAATGCCGTACTTCTACCGCACCTTTCCAACTCTTCTCTCTGTGCACTAATGACTATTATGGGGAAATGCGTTCCAGAAATGTGAAAATCAATGTAGTGGGAAATGTACCAAAACCACCTTTCCACTTATACAATCTCAGTTGTCCAAGAAACACAATTAATTAGTGTTATTGAGCTGTTTAGCTCCCCAATAAAAGCTTTTTGAGTGATTATATGAAGAACCATTGGTACTGGAGACTTCATACTGAAGTAATTAATGGAAGTTGATTATATTCTGACAAGTTAAACACAGGTTTGTTTGATATTACACACACATGGAAAACACATGCGCTATTGAGCTCAGTACCTAGGAGTTTAGATTAATGGTGTTGATGAATTATGTGGAGATTATATACTTTGCAGACACATAGTGGACCTGATTTTGAAAAGCAGGCTCTCATTTTGCTCCTGCAATTTTGAGGGTGTGAATAATTGCAGGTGATTTTCTAGCAGCTACACATCTTGCTGCCTGGTTGAATTCCGACGGGCAGAGGTCATGCCTGGATTTGTGTGAGGCACCAGAAGGCACTGGGAGAGCATGTGCAGACAGCGAAGAACAAACCTACACTAGTGCTGCATGCTGGGACCACAGTGACCAGCAAGGACAACTGGTTTCATGCACAGCTGCGGCAGCTGAGTTGGGACTTTCAAGAAATACCTTCTCTTTCTAAGTTCAGGGGTGTGTTGTGAACTTGAGGCTCAACCCCAAAAGGGGAAGGAGGAAGCTGTCACGAGGCTTTCTCCTGCTGCCAAGCAGAGGCTGGCAACAGACACACCACTTAGCCCTGAGACCAGCTGCTGAAGCAGTCGCTGTGGGACAGTACTCAGGTTCAGCCTAATATCTGGCCCTACCACTCGGCATCTTTCTTTTGAGGCTCTATCTGAAGGTAACCCAGTGTCATTGGGATGAAGACAGAGGTACTAACTGATGTCAGGGTGTAATGGCTGCAGGAGATAGCTGGGAGGTAGAAGGCCAGATTCAAACGAGTGGCTTGATTCAGGCAGGGAAAGGACTCAGGTTTTAGTTGTAGCTGCATTAGTCTGCCACATAGAGCAGCCTGTGCAGAATGGTCAAGCCCAGATCTGATGCCTTCCATGGTGTTTACCCACAGGAACACATAGGGGTGCCCCTGGGATGCCACAGCCAGTATTACAGGGCATTTACTGAGTGCTTAGAGTACCACCTCGGCACAGTCCCTCGGGCTTTTCCTAGGAGCGTGCCCAGAAGGAGCTGGGACTGCAGTCACCCCAATCCCAAGATACAAGCACAGGATGACTGCAAGATGTGGGGAGCAGCCTGGCTTTTACAGCACTCCCAGGGCTGGCTTCCAGGTCCATGAGCCAGCCCAGAGGTGGATAGGTATCTCTTCATGAGAACAGATCCTGCTGAGGCCCCATGGGCGTGGTTCAATTCGAGACACCAAATCTTGGAGTCAAAATGCAGGTTTCCGTGTGAGCCAGGCACTTAAACTCCCACCGACATGATAGAGAACTCATTGAAACTGCCGGCGGAGGGTACAGAGGGATTCTGCCCTGCCTAAAGCACAATTCCCTTGCTGAGCTGCCTACGTCTCCCCTGTACCTCAGATACCCGTGGACATCTACCTTCAGAAACCCCCATTTAGGTGTCTGCCACCAAGTGAAACCCTGCCCTTAGAGAGGCATAACAGCTACAGCGCAGTGGCGGCAGGCTCTCTGTTTCCAGCACCTCTGTGATCACAGCCACATGCTGGCTGCTCTGCCCAGTCCTTTCCTGTCCCCTGGACGGGATGTGCCCAGCGCCCTGTGGCAGCAAATTACCAGTGCTGCCGAGCTCGAACCAACAAGGAGAAGCCCCGAAAGCCCGGCTGTGCTGAGCAGCCCTCCGAGGACTGCTGGCTGCAGAAGCAAGAGATAATATTAACACCCAGAGCAGGGCAGGAAGGAGCAGTCAGCCTTCCTCCTGGGACTAGCACACCTTTCTCAAAGTTTTGGTGTGTTCAGAGCTAGAAAGTGTTTTCAGCTCAGCCACTTCAGGTCACCCTGGCTGAGAAATGAGTTAAGAAGATGCATCATACTCCATATTCAGTGGTTGTACCCAGACACTTTCTTTAGGCTATAGCTTGAGCTATGTTACATAGAGAGAGAAGGGGAAAGACATGCAGACCTGTTCTGGCTTGGATCTTAAAAGCATGTGAGGAACAAATGTGAGGCACCAGCATGTGCCTATGGGAGGTACAGTAAGTGGAAAATTAAAGAGGGCCACACAGCTCATTTCTTCTGTGCTTGCAGTCTCTGAATCCAGCACTTGGCTCTCTGTGCATCACTGAATGTTGACCACTACCACGGTCTATAAACAAATATAGAGCATGCATCAATCATTAAAAAAATGAGATCACAAATGTGAACCCCAAAAGAGGGTGTGGCCCCCAGCTAGTCTAGCTCCAGGTCCATCTAAGACGGCTTATGTTGGCATGTACTCCAAGCAATGAGACAAGCTGCGTGGCTGGCACCCCACCACTGGTGGCTGTCCAGTCTTCAGTGGAGATTTCAACATCCTCTCCACCTTGCCCGATCCTGGGGAGTCCCAGGGTATGGGCACAGTGGGGTAGGCAGGGCACAGAGGGGCAGCAAGGGGTGGAGGGGAGTCAGTGAGAAGTGACCATTGACAACGCCCAGAGATGTTGAAAGGTCTTGTGGTATGTGGTACCCTATGGATGCCCTGGCCAGTGCAGATGTGACAGAGGAACCGAGCCCCAGAGCGCCATGGCCAAGGACAAGCTGCTCCGGCTTTGTCCCTCCACATGGAAGTAGAAGACCTAACACAACAGCACGGGTGTGGGTGCTGGACCAGTTCATTTGGCTGTATAAATACCTAACCCTTTCCTAAGACTGCTGCTGCTTTGATTGCTCACCTAGCTGCAACCCTACAAGAAAGACAGAATTAGGGCCTAATTCCGCAATTATTTGCTGCCTCCAGGAAAGAGCAATCATTGTTGGGAAAGGGCTTTTAACTCTCCCCCCATGCTGGCTGTCTGCTGGAGGCAGTGGATAATCCCAGAAGCAAGCCCCAAATCTTGCCGTGCCGGCAGACAGGAAGCAGTCCTTTCTGAGGAAGGGGAAAGACCTAGCTTCAGCCGCTGCTTCTTAATTAGCTGCTGCAGGTGGAGAGCTGTGCAAGTCCCTCACATTGCTTTTATAACTATCACATCTTTATGTGGCTGAACTGTTTTTTTCCACTGTAACTTGGCCATTTTTGGAAGAGAAATATTTTGGGTCACATTATCAATTTTCCCCCCATGGAAAGCTTATAAAAATTAATCTATAAGCAAATTGATGTGAGGAAAAAAGTTAGCAGAAATGTTTTCAAATGGACAACCTTCAAAGGATTTGAGCTCATTCCATTTGAATTACAAAGTCAGAGCTTTGGTCCAGCCACTCTTTGGTTCCCTACCTCTCTTCCCCACCTATGCTGCTTTGCATCACACTTGAACAGGTCCCCAGTGAGTACTTTTTTCCTAATGATTGAATTTAGCATTGGCAGAAGTACCTTGACAGACTGTTCTGGAGGTTGAAGACTCCATTTGCTGTCCACAGCAGGCACAAGAAGCTGCTGAGCTGCCTTTTTGATGGTGATGTGCTAATCCATCTCAGACGGGCAGAGAAGTGTACTCCTTCCCACAGACCTACACATTACTGTGGCTTTCTGTTTATGGTCCCAAGATAGTCCTCAGCTAGGGCAGCGGTTTGTCTGCAGACGTCAATCTAACTGGACTAGACTAAGGCCACCATGAAGATATCTGACTTTGTAGTAATCTTGTGCCCTTTTAGTTAGTGCTAAAGCAAATTATTGACACTGAGGCTAAATGGCTGATAATAACCTACAAAAGCACAGCTCTGCCTTTTCTTTAAAGTGAGATACCAATTGCACAGTTAGGTGAGCACTGAGATTGTCCTCAGAGGAGTCAAGGAGGACTGTAACAGCTACCACCCCTTTGGGATAAATACAAGAAACAAAAGCCTTCAAGACGCTTTGTGGAACCAGAAAAAACAAAGTAGCCTCCAAGCAGAGACAGGCATTCCTGCATAAATAATATAAAGAAGTTACCTCTACTTACAGGTGTCTCATATCTCACTGGTTATTGTTTTTGTGTGTTTACGGAAAGAAGGCAGAGCAGATCAGAGAAGCCAAGGACATGGCCTAAACAAACATTAGGATTATGGCTCCAAGAATAGAGGCAAGGGAGGGAAGGAGAGAGATTTTGGCTGAGCTGATTAAAAGACAACTGTAACATGAAAAAACAGCTCCTAATTCCTCCTGTGTCTGGGGACACCACACATTGCACATTCCTTGTAGACAGAGGACCATAGTAAAGAAGCCTAACTCTATCATCACCTTCATCTCCTAACCAACGCAGCTCACGGCACTCTGAATTTCAGCAAGCAACCTGGAGTGCGAAGCACTACTGTGCATGTCAGGAGCAAGAGCCAGGCTCCAGGAGGAGAAACTGAGGAGCTATATGTGCACAGGCTCAAGAGAGATAGGGTAATGGAGATGCCACCAAAATCAACCATGATGGAAGCAAATCTGAAAGCCAAGTGGGAAGCATGAGGCTCACATGCTACATCTGATCTGTGGCTGCATCCTGCAGATCCTTGCTCTACCTCCATCCCTCTTCCATCTCACCCTCCACAGTGCTCTTGCCTCCTCCTCTCCCCAGTGCTCCTCTCCCCCTCCACACTCAACTCCTCTCAACTCTACGGTGCCAAGTGGAGGAAGGACAGAGCTGTCCCATGTCAGCCATGTGGCTGTCAATGTTACCTGCATCGCCGGTGTGGTGCTGGGAAAGGGCTGGGACAACCCTCAGCACATTCGAGCTCATTCAAGCCCTCCCTGGCAAAAAGGTCTCCCTTGACCTCCAGCCAGCAGCGTGAGGCATCATTAAAGGAGAAAGCATCAAATAAAGAAGGAAGAAGCATCCAGAAGTCTCTTGATAATAGTGGAGAGATGACTTGTAGATGGAGACAAAATTGATTTTGGAGCAACAGCTACAGAGTGTCTAGCCAGACCGGGAAGCCCCACAGCTGGAAGCAGAGACCTGTCTGCTCTGAACAAGGAGGATTTCCATGGAGCCATGGAGACTCAAAGGTGTCTTGACAACCTGAAACCTGCTAATAGACATGAGCAGCAGCAAGGAATGACAGATCTCAGAAACTGTGTTGAGAAAGCAATGAAAGGGGCAGAGGTCAGAGCAGACCTCACTCAGCCACCTGGCTGCACAAGTGGGTTAGCCAAATGACCTCAGTAAAACTATTTTCTACTCCATTTGTAACCCTCAGAGGCCAATCAGGGAGAGGAGAGATTGTCCAGATCAAATAATGCAAAACTTGATTTCTTTGAGGGAAAACTCCCTGACAGGCTTCTTGGCTCTGCTCAGCGTCTCACCCAAGTGAGTGGCTAGAAAGAGAAATAGGAGAGGTTTCCAGCAGCCAGCCCGCGCACGCCAGCTCTGTCCGTGCTACAGAGCAGCCCATGACAGACAACCAAGTGCTCCAAGTTTGCAGGAGCTGTTGAGATGTGGCGCGGAGGCAGCCATCAGGCAGAAAGAGCCAGATCAGAGAATTAGCAGCAAGGGGAAAGCTGAATCCTCTGGCCTGGCTGAGGACCAGACAAGACCTGTTCTTGGCATAATCCGGTGCAAACAAGGACTCCCAGGATAAATGGGCAGTGGAACAACTTATACACATTTAGCTGGACTTCAACTTGCAGGGCCAGATCAGCAAAAGGAAATCAGACACCCCAAGGGCTTGGGGAATTTGCCCCACCATTTGAGTTTTTCTCTACAGCAGCCAACCAGGAGAGGAAGCAGCTGCTAGCAAGAAAGATGAACATTAATTGCCATGAGCCCCGTAAGCACAGATATGTCAATGGAAAAGGTGACTGTAGTCTGGTCTGTGGCATTTTTGAACAATTAGAAAAAGTGATAGATTTGGTTTGTAAAACAAGAGAATTTGGCAATAATGCAAAAACTAAAGAAAGCAGTTAAGTGCTGGTACAGTGAAAAAGTTCACTATAAAACGTCAACTTGTTATAATAGGAGGCTGGGCCAGAACAAAACATCGCAAGAGCATAGTAAAAAGCCTCTTTCCCAGTCTGAGAGTTGCAAGGACACCACATTATGACAGTGAAGCCCAGAGGTATACAAATGAGGTCCCAGGCTTTTGTTTAGATCCTCACAGTTGAACAACAACAGGAGGAGACTGGCTACGAATCATCTGCTGGTATCTGTGAAATGCATGGAAAAAGTGGACACTGCCTCAAGGATAACCATTAATAGAGCAGACATGCTAAAAACAGTAAGGAGTAGACTGTCCAAAAGTGAACCAACTAATTGGTCTCAAATGGAGACAGTGACAGGGAAATGTGCATTCATCCAACAGTTGGGAAAGTTGGGTTTGCAAATTGGACATCTGGAATTTGAACTAGATTTCTGGAGAGCCGAGATAGTAGATGAGCTAATAAACAGTTTGGATTTCATTATGCCTAATAGCTGAGTAAGTGCAAGGAAACCATGTCTTACAGATCCTGCCTGTGAAAATTCTTTATAAATATGTGGCACAGGTGAACAAAATGATTTGTAGACAACTGGTTTGCAGAGAACAGAACAGAAGCACCATTATAAGTGACATGCCATGGGAGCTTTCCAGCCAAAGGAATCACTTCCCAGAGGCTGAAACCTGTCTGGAGACCTAGGATCTCAAAGGGATTTTAGCTGCTCAAATGTTGGTATATTGGAAGCAGGAATCTGTCCCCCCTTGGTGTGCTAGACATTTCTGACAAGGAGCAAATAAAAGGGAATGAGGGCCAAAAAGCATGACAAAGTCAACAGATGTAGTAAATATACAGAAGAAAACTAGCAGGGAAAGAAGAGTGGGGATAAATGCAGGGAGCTTGGCATTTGGTGCTGAGGATGGCTTTCAAACCTTTGCTGCTGAGGTTCCTGGAGTTGTCCTCCCTCTCATTGCCAAAGCAGCACAGGACCAAAATATAGGAAGGTGGCCACGGAGCAGCCACTTCACTGCTTAACTGAAGCCAAGTGCAGGAGATATTCTGGGCAGCTGGGAATTTCAGGAAAGCAAGACTGAGCTCTCACATCACCTTGGGCTTCACTGGTTATTCAGAGGAAGGAGGGCAGCCCCACATCCTGTTCAAGGCTGCAAGGACCACTGCAGCCCAGTTTTCCACTCTGGATCTGACAAACAGCTGTGGGCCTCAGTAGAAAGATCTGCTTCACAGTGGCAGAATGAAGCCCTCAGTGGCCACTGAATATGGTTGCTTACCCCCTGCCATCGGGCAAGCACAGCCCTGCAGAGACACAGTCAAACTGCTTTTAAGCATCTCCACATGACACTGGTGCATCTGTCTTGTGGATGTCCCAGCTCACCCTGGGAGTGGTGACGTGCCCTAAGGGAGCCATCTCCTCTGGCTCCTTGGTGGGGCAGTTCTGCTGCATATGTCAAAAGCCATGGCCCCTACCTGGTGGGTTTACAGATGGTCTAAGACAAGCTTAAGTCTGCCAGGCTGCAATAAAACTCCAAAGAAAGAGAGTATTTCCTAATAAAAAAGCAGTTTGCTTTGGGCAGATGGGGAGTGAAGGAGGAATTTCTGCAGACACAATGACAGTGGAGCTGTCCAGAAACAGCTGCTCCTCCTGGGTGTGCAGGATCAGGGAGGACTTAGTTTCCTAACAAGAGGTTTACTTCTAAGCTTGCAGATACTGCACAACACCAGCTAGCCTGGGTGACCTTGTGACAGAAAACCATTGCAATGGTCACCAGAACACAATTTAGCATTTTTGGAGTTACAAAGGCTCTTGTGACTATTCATGGTTTGCTTTTCTGGATTTCAAAATGCCTTTCATATACGAAACAGATGCTAACAGATACTAAACTTACAGTTTAGAGACAGCATTGCTACAGCAACATAAAGGTTTTGAAAGTGGTGTGATTGCAGCAAAAGTTTCAGGTCTCTGAGATGATTTATTGTATTACTGAAGCACATCTTGGGTTAAAAGTTTTATTTATATATCTTCGCTACTGCTTGGATGGGAATAAAGTCACTGTGGAATAGCAAAATGAAAATACTCTGACTAGAGGATGTTGCATGATTACGTAAGAGTTTATTATTTAACAATAACTACTTAAAATTTGATTACAATAGATACCATTTTTCTTTTTGTCTAGAACATACTCTTTAGACTACCACCATTGTAGACTCATGACATTGGTGACAATGAAGTAAAGGTGTTTTTATGGATTAAATGTATCTGCTGCCTTTCAGCTGGAAGGAGTTAAGTCCTTTTGTGGATCTCAACATCAACAGCCTCCATTGAAGCATGGGCATTGCTACACATGCGTATGTGGAAAGATAAGTCTCTGTTGGTCTTCCTTTGTGAGACTTGGGTGTCTGAAGTAGGGACAGAATGGAACAGAAGAGCAAGAAACTAAGAATCTTGACCTAAAAAGCTTGGTGAAAAGCTCAAAAAAAAAAAAAAAAAAAAAAAGGAATTCTTTGGCCAGGTGTCCTGCAAAAGAGACAAGGAACTATGAGCAGAATGCCAACCCTCTGTTGTTCAATTCCTTCTGTGTCAAGGAGAAAAAACTTTGGATGATCACTGTGAATAAAGAGGCTAGCCTCAAATGACATTTAACGAGCAATTTCTCCCCCTAACAGAACCTACCTACTGGACTATAAGTTGTGAGCACTCAGGTCAAAAACGTAATACTTTTATTTTTGCTTAAACCTTTTGAAAGCATCATTAATATACATGAACTTTGCACGTAAGTATTCAGCAGACATATTTATAACATTGTCTTTACCTCTTCACCTACATAACTCAATGTCAGATTCCCTCAAACCAATTAATCTACATTATAAAATCAAGTGGTTGCTGATAGAACTACCACTTTTTCCCATCAAAAAGAACTGTCAAACCCTGTTTTCTGTAGCACTAACAGGCAAGGCAGGAACCTGCCCTTTTCCAAAATGAGGTGACATGCATCTGTGTGCTAACAGTAATTGTGTTATCTAGAAATTCTTTCAAGCCATTGAAATTCTTTCAACAAACTCTTTTAGCTATATTTTATTCACAGCTTCCTCTCCATTCCCCTGTAACAAAACGCCAAATGTTAGGGTTGCTTTAAAAAAAATCAAATATAAAGTTACATATTACCATTGCGCCTTTGAGAACTATGGTTGTGCGCTATAAGATGTGGCAAGCTTGTCCTAAAACAAAAGGACTCTTTCTCCATGGCATATTCATTATTCTTCCCTACTGAGTAATTCTATCACCTGCCCTCTATGGATTCTTTGTGCCTCAACAGAGATGCAATTTCTGGCCAGAGCAGCTTCAATATAGTCTTAGCTTCCATGGATGTGTAATCATTTACTCCTGTGCAAAGTAGATGTAAACTTGCTTTGCACTCACTTTACATAGGTGCAAATGACTGCACAAGGTGAGAAACAGTGGAGAATCAAGCCCATAATGACTGCAAAGTGCTTAAGCAGGGTATGATGGAAACCAACAGAGGCACATGGGATACAGTGATCAGGAGGCAAGCGAATGTCAGCAGCAGTTTGGGACTCTATTCTCCCTCCCTCATCTATTATTAGCAATGCAAGTCATGCACGTGTGCCCAGAGGATGATAAATCAGCCGCTGTGTGAATGCTGCGGGCCTGCTCCAGCTCCTCTGGCACTGCTGTAAGGGTCAGGCTGCCGCAGGAAACCTGTGTCGCCACCCGGGTTGGAAGATGCCGGGTGGCTGTGTGGTTGTGAGATCAGTGTACATGGAGAATCAGGGTAAACCTAGGGGCTCTGGGTTCGTTTAGGGAATGTTTCTTGTTGTGAGTCAAACAGGTTATCCAAAAACCTGGCTCAATCACTGGTGAAATAGTACAGGTGCTCCTAGCCCTTTTTGTTATATTGCCTCCTAAAACTGCCTGAGAGCTGGGGAGCACAAGAGCTTTCAAAGGGAACTTTACTTTTTATGAGCTGTTGGATAGGACAGAGTAGATAGATCTAAAATTAATCTGCTGCCCTTTGTCAGAGCTCTCCGACTGCAGGGTTAAAGGCAGTAATTACCGTGATGGTATATTTGGGGGAGGTTGAAGGAAAAGGGAGCGAAATTTTTTCATGCTGACTTTTTTAGCCTGAAGAATTGGGTTTATATTACAACTTTGCTTGGTAGTCTGAAAAAGACCTTCTGAAATGTGTTCCTCTTAGTCTTACACCTGCCAGCTTTCTTCACTGTTCTTTTCCTAGCCTACTAATAGAGATGGTAAACGCATCCAGAGAAATACGGTTGCTATAAAGTACTGAAGTTTCTGTGTAGCGTGATTTTTACATTTTACATACAGCATAAAATTACTGAATCTGAAATAAAGTACGTGTGTCGTTTTTCCAAGGGACTTTTAAAATGTGCCTCTGGATATATGTGAAAATATAAAATACTGCTCACAAAAAATTAAAGCGGAAAGCATACGCTCACAAAGGAAAACTGCTATCTTTTCAAGGCAAAGCAGTCACACCCTGTGCGTGGCAGGCTGGAAATTTACGTGTCCCCACTGATTTTGCTGTGTTTGCAGTATCTGGTGTGGGGTAGGGCTGGCCATCAGTGCAGAAGTGTTTTCTCATGGCTACAAAGTTCTGCAGAGCCGATGCTGAAGTCAAGCCCAACATTCATTCACATCCCACGACAGTCTGGGTTAATCTGATTCACAAGCAAGATGATGACAGCTAGGACAAGGGATCATTTTTAGTTGTAAAACAAGCAATTTTGAGCACGTGATTGTGGCAAATAATCCAAACAGCTTCTTATTTAATGAAAGCATTTACCAATGACAGCATCAAACACATGGTGTCAAGGGAGGATGGGTGAAGCCTGGTACTGACCCGTTGCGGGCCCCTATGGGCCGGGAAAATCAGACTCTAGAAAGGGAGGACTGTCTCAATACTTACACTAACAATAGAGTGAAAGAAGTCTTTATTTTCAGCAACAGGCTTTGAGCAAAGGACTTTTACCCTCTATTCTTGTTTTCCTAGTAAGTTATGAAAGGTTTATTTACCCCACATCAGGTACCCCCAGTGGCTTCCTCTGTGCTGGGCTTTTAGGTATCTTTTCAGCATGAGCTACAATTAACAGAAAGAACCTGTTCTCTGTAGGTAGAGCAGGAGCGTAAGGGCTGTCCTGGGACTTCCTTCCCTCGAGTGACAGCAGTGCCAGGCAGCACTGCCTGAGCAGTGCCCAATCGTGTAGCACATGGGGCCAAGAGTCAGCCCCCACCCTGCCCTGGTACCGGGCTCCTTGAGCCTGCCAGCAGGATCCCACCGTACCACCTCTCACATGGGCGTTGCACGCGCTGCAGCCAAAGTCTTAGATATGCTGCAATGGTGGGAGGACGGAGGGGAGCAGGCCCAGCTTCCCCATGACTGTTCCATTGTGCTATAGGATGTGGCTGGTACCTGCAGTATGGTGCAAAGCTATCACTTGAGGGTAAAGCAGCTGCTCAGAGGGGAGCTGCAAAGAGCTGAAGTCCCTTCAGTCACTCTTCTTGCCTCATCTTCTTCTTTGCCTGCAGTCCCAGATGTAGCACACCTCAAAGTTGCCACAAGTGTGTCATTCTCTGTAGTATAGGAACAACTGTTAAACTTCTGTACCTGGTTGTGTTGAAATGCCTGGAGGCAACTGAGATGATAGGATGTGGGCTACTTCACCATACTTGGCACTCGTGGTAGGATCCCTCCATCACCTTAGTGGCAGCTGGCCTCTGGTACCTGCTGTACTACCTGCTGTAGTGTCCTACTAGTCATGGTCAATGGTGTGCACACTCTTCAGCTTCTGTAGAGGACAGTGAAATACTGTGACTAGATCCTTGTAGATTTATTAACTTATCTCACAGGTCTACTCAAATGCCATAAATTATAAAGGCAGGCTTACAGCAGTCTGGTATCAGCAGCATCTTCTACTGCTGCTGCCATGAAACCATTTTCTTCTTCTTCTACCCAGCTGCCATGAAATCCATTTGATGTTTGCTGAAGATGTATTTAAGGTACTAAAATATACTTCCTTTTAAGTGTTTGGGTATTTTTCCACCAGAACACTTACCTAGAGCTGTGGTGAATTCTTTATTACTTTATGTTTTTAAAGTCTAAAGCCAAAGAAGATTTAAATAGCTAAGTCTAAAACAGATTATCTTGAAAATAACCCCTTATTAAGAAGTGACCCTCATAGTGCCTAAGTCCCCTCTTCATCCCCCACTTATTTTTTTGGTACCCCAGGGAACATATGTTTGGAACCATCTTAGGCCAGCAGCCCTACCTTACACCTAAAAGTACTTGGGACCCAGGGCTTGAGAATTTTCTCTTCCTAAGTACCCAGAGGATTCAGTTTGCTCTCAGAGCATATGTACATCCTAGATCATGCTTTAGTAGAAAATTATGGAAAGTCCTTTCTTTCAAATGTGTCCAGTGATACAACCCCTGATGCTCCTACCTAGCCCAGTGGTTAGAGCATTTTGCTGGGGACTAGAGGACCTGCCTTCAGTGTCATCGCTGGCTGGAGGGGATTAGGACCAGTCTCCTGCAAGCATGCAGGGCTATCTAGGAGTGCTGTGTGGTCGCCCTGCTGGGAAGGTTGCTCTGCTCCTTTTGCTGACGTGGAGCAACTCTTGTGAGAGGAAGGGATGGGGGTCTGGGAAGGAGAGATGGAGAAAGGGAGGAGGGAATGGGAGGAGGAGGAGGCAGTGAGCAGCTCTGGGAGAAGGAAGGTCGGGTCCTGTCGCTGGCAGCTCCTTGCAAGGGAAGGGTGGCAAGCCCATGTGCCCTCCTCCCAGCAAGGGGTCCCAACCAGTGCCAGCAGCCCGCTCCCTCCCTGCGGGACAACAAATGCCACAGAGAGGATGTGCCAGCTGCAGAGCCCCATGTGGTTTCTCATGCCTGGGCTATCTGACAGTCTCTTCTGAGGTCCCCACGCCACTGGGAAGCTGCTCGCTGCAACTGCCTTCTGCAGTGCAACATCGTTATTTATCATCCATGCGCTTGTGTACATTCCTCACATTTTAACTATGGAAGCAGAACAAATTGAGCATGTTAACCTTCCTTCCCTCCCTCCTGTCATCCAGTTTGCTTCTACAGGTGGTTTTTTCCCACTCTTGAAGGCTGCTATAGCATGTTAACAGATCAATCTTCAAGTGTTTCCGTTTACATCTTTTTTCCCCCAGATACAGACTTAGCAATCTATAGTGGAAGCATGCAGCATGACCTTAAAGCACAGTATAGCAGAGAGCATTGCTTCTGTGACCAAGAATAGATCTGCTTCTGTGTAAGAATAGATCTGCTTAGTCTGGAGTCATCAACACTGATTGCACCCAGCACAGACATGCTACCACATACCTTTGCTCTCTATGGCTGCAAAAATCAGGGAGTGCCTGCCTAAGATTTTGTATTGCTCTGTTTTGCCTCCTGCCCTCCTTCACTCTGCTCTAGAGAGTCACTGAGTATGAACAAACAGCCTTTTCTTTCTTGATGGGTTCCTTGTGTCTATGTGCCAAGGTCATGTTTTCAGATTACAACTTCTGACATGCCATTGTAAGCCTGAAGCTGAGCAGATCAAATGGAGACCATTCAACTCTACTGTGTCCATTAGCCAAAAGGACACCTCTTTTTCACCAGCCTCTTCTCTGTTTTAAAATATTTTTTTACGTAATAACGCATACAAGCGTGTGTGGGTGCAAATGCGAGTACACAGCCTGAGAGAAATCAGCACGTCTAGTCCTCAGCTTGGCTGCCCATCCACTGGTTGCACTTGCACTGCCTGGTTCTGGTCCTGCCTGTGGCTCAGGCAGGTCTGAAAATGCTGCCCTTTATTTTCTTTAACCAAAACCACTGCTAAAGTCCAGCAATCACTGACATCCAGTGGCGGCCGTGGATAATTACAAATGTGTGTTTTCTGAGAGTCTTGTTACCTGGGGAAGCCCAAGTTAAGATGAAGGCTTGCTTTTGAGCTCTACAAAAGGAGGACAAGTCAATTGAAACACAGCATTGCTTTTGTTAGATGGGAGAGGGCAGGTACCTGAGAACCAGTATTGAAAAGCATCTCTGTGTTCCCTGCACGAAGCGCTCCGAGTCCAACTGTGCTGCTGTATAGTTTGGGAGTAGCCCCGGATGGCAAATTGAGTTCTACCTTTCGGAAACTGCTGTGAGACCAGACCTGAACTTTCCTGCCCCAAGCAGTTTGGAGTGGGATAAAATTAAGACCTGAGCAACAATGACCCCACTACGTTGGTCTAATAAAAACACTGTGCTGCAGTGTGAGCCTTTCAGCCCCCCAGTAAGGCTCAAATATCAATTAAATCCTCTGGTGGGTGATCCTGCCTGAAGAAAAAACGATCAAAGTTCCAGTTTTGGCTTAATTCCATTCAGCACAGATAATTAACAATTTCTTTATGGTTAGAGGGGGGTGGGAGGGTATTAGGTACCTTTTTTATCCCAGTACAACTACTACTTGTTCCTAAGTGCTTGTATAGTCTTATCTTTCTTCTGTGTGAAACTGTATGGGCTATGGTGCAACTGCTGAGAGATTTACCTAGTTTTCTTTTTTTTTTTTTTCTTTCTCCCCATGCAGTGACTTTCCATAGTGTCTGACTGCATTTAGGGAATGCTTAAGAATAATTGTAAGGAAAAAGGGTCAGATCCCCATAGAAAGCATGGAGATAAAGTCTCTGGGTAGCACAGTCTGTCCTAATTACTACAGGGAATGTCACTTTATCAGTGAAAGCATAATTATGAAACTGAAGCTCTGTTCAGGACATCTTTGATATTTTTTCCCCTTTTTTGTGGGGCAGGGAGATAAAACCAAAAGAAAAAAGTCATCTAACTTTTATTTTTATTTCTGAAATTCTTTCAAGAGTATTGGAGCAGGAGGTGAATTTTGACAAGCATAAAATACTTCCAGTGCAGCAAACTTTAATGGTTGCTGACACCACCATAATTTAAACCTTGGGCTTTTGTAAACAGTTTGCACAGAATGCCCTGTAAGCAATCTGAGCTCGTTGCAAGGGCTCTAGCGCTTTTTGAATGCGAGACTTCATTTGTCTCTTCCCCTTCAGCCTCCAGTCCTTTCTGTACTGTTTCCACCCCTTCTGATACCCCTTGCAGAGAGAATATTTGTTCCTCCAACTTGTTTGCCAGTCACCACGGGGCCCCTTCGCATTGACGTGTATTACAGTAGTATCTCTTGAAGCCTTGGCCATAAGCAATACCCCGTCACAGGGCATTAGCCATATAAGAGATGCTCTCTGCTGCAAGGGGTTCAGAGGTGAAGGATGTACCCAACAAAAAGGGGACCCATAGCTCATGCTAAGGTCTGGATGGGATTTGAAGCCCCTTTCACTTGGGTGTCCTGCTCTACATGAGATGCTGCCCTTAGCAGCAGAGAAAGCTGAAAGGAGAAGCAGCAGCACATCTTAAAGTGGCAGATTTAAACATAATGAAAAGGAAGATTTTCACTTCCCTCCTTGCCTTGTGTTTCACAGATTTTGTTTTGTGCCTTCTGCCCATGTGGGAGGGGATAGTTTTCTGGTTTGCACTGTATGGAGGGCTGAACAGAAGAGTTACGGAGAAAGGAGTGACAACCCCTCCCTTGCAACGCACGAGACCACCCTCCCTGGATCATCTTGGCTGACTGTGCTGGGATGCGAGCAAAGGCTCTCATCTTCCCCTGCTCTGCCTCACCGACAGTGAGAGCCACTTCACGCTCGTGGGGAGCATTAGGAGAAAATGACAATGCACCAGGACGTGCTCAAGAAGCTGAAGGAGCTGAGTTTGCACCGAGGCTGATACAAGTCTTCATACCGCATCACTAATGAAGGATTGCTCTGCCAGCAACTGGGGAGAAAGCCAGAATCTCTTTTGTGATACTGAAATAAAGCAGCCCCCTTTTAGACCAGTCAGAAAAGTAATTGTTCATTCCTCAGGTCGAGCAGCACATATGCAATCTCTTTGTTAAGTAGCTTTCTAAATTTTTGCTCCTTGGCTCTTGCAGTTGCAGCCTGTGTGATTGCCAGCCCTGAACTCCAGCCAGGAAACCCCACTCCCAACCCAGAAGGGGCTAACGCAGCGCACGGCACTTGCAACACAGACAGAGCTATAAATGGGCCGCTGGTTACAGCCACTGGAGAAGCAGGGGAAAAAAGTCCACACTCCCCAAATACAGCTTCTACAATCGAATACAGGTCCTCTGGTTATAGAGCACACAGAAACCTTAATTATAAGAGAAGACCAGTGTGTGGAAGAGGAAGGGGAGCCTTGGTGACAAAGGCAGAGGCGAGATGGATGAGCTAGAGAACGCTTTTTCTTAGAAAATAACTATCAGCCACAATGTCAGCATGCTTTAGGTAAACATGCCCAGGCAGAAAGCCCAGCAGTGAGAAAGAACAGGGTAACTAGTTCAGATAGAAGGGAATTAAATTTGTGGCAAGCTAAAACCAAAGCCAGATCTCTCTGTGGTATTGAAATAACTTTGCTACTGCCTTGAACATCAGCCTTCAGAGTGGAGGGACCGGAGCGTGCCATGGGGGAGACTGGGTAACAGACGTCTTACAGATACCTGTCCCTGTTCTACAGGGTCAGATCTGCAAGGTGGTAGTCTGTTTCTAGGATCTGGAAGTGGTGTTTAGGTAACCAAAAATTGGCTCCTACCTAACCTACAGCTTGCAAAGGCACCATCTATCTGTGCAGTTTTGCTATAAAACACCACCATGCTAGCAAAATAGCATTTTATACTGGTTTGTACAGGCATAAGGGCTTCATGGCCTTAGGCTGAGAAGAAGTGAGGGATAAGAAGACCTTCTCCCGTATCATTATCGGTTTGTCGAGAGGCTTGGACTGGAGGCAGGTAAACAGGATTGCTCAATTCATTTCCATTAGAAAATCAATGTGCTTCCACATTCCTGGACAGCAAATGGCAGGAGGCATTGGCTCATAAGGAGCTAGTCTGAGATTTTACCATGACTGGCTGAAGGACTTTGAAATAAGAAATGTTCTTCTGCATGGGCCCTACTGAAATGTGAGCCTGGAAGCTCATCCAGCCAACAGCTGGGGTTCACACCTTTCTTTCTGTGTCTGTATTTCTTGGTCCCTCCAAGGGTGGGTATTATCTGCCTGCTTGATAGCTTTAAGGCTGGAGAAGGCCTTGGCTGAGCTGAGGAGAGCTGCCTGAAAGCAAATCATAATATCGGGGTTAAGAAAGAGGCAACCTTTGTTGCTGGTGCTGTTCTCTGATTGCAAGAGTAATCTCGTCGTTGTGTGCTGAGCATTCCAGGCCAGTGGCTAAGGTGCTAAGTTTCACATTCAGGACAGGTAGAAGGGGCCAGAGATAACTTTTCTGCATGGTTCTTCTTCCTGGCATAATGTATAACTGGTTCCTATCTTCTGTGACCACAAAAATTCCTGCTCAGGTTCCCAGCCTGTATTAAATATTATTTAAATATTAAAAATATCTTCCTCAAAAATAAACAAATTTTATGTAGAATCAGAAAAAGTGACCCTGGTCCCTGATCCAGAAGACCAGTTTTGAGGCTGTTTACCTACTCTGGGGAAGACATATGTTCAAGTCCCTCTTCTTTCTCAAAGGAAGGGTTTTGAAGTCTTTGCCTCCTTCTACTGAGCAAGAGAATGCTGCTTGCTGGCTAGTGACTGTTGTGAATGGATCCACGGACAGACACTCAGCTTGCAGCTCAGTGGTTGGATTTTAATCTTTACTCTGGTTAGTCCTTACACAAAGCAGAACAGCTCTAATGACAGATGATGAACATGCGAGTGAGTGAACCCCAGCACTTCTGGCAGCTGGGTCCTTGTTTGGGATTTGCCGCGCAGACAAGCAACTTGAACTTTCCTCCTCCATGTGTTAAACTAGTATTATGTCCTGCTGGGCTCTTCTGAAGTACAGCTGCCTCTTTCTGAGCAGAAATTTTGCCATGGCTCGGAGAAGATATCCCATGCAGGCAGTATTTTCCTCTTGCTTTGTCCCGGCACTGCTGGTCCGGATGAGCGGTGTTAGCACATCAGGACTTGGTAGCAGAGAACATTCCATTCCTGCTGCCCTCATCAGGACCACAAAATGGGAATGATAATTAAAAAAATTGCTTTGGCTCAGACCTGAAGTTTCAATAATTCTTGAATTTTCAGCAAACCAGGAACCCTGCCCCTGCTTGCATGGGTCATCATGTTTCCCTACATGTTTTTTTAAAAAAGCACCATTGATTCACCCACAGATCCATGCACCCTTCACAGCACAGGGGATGGTATCTCTCCTGCACCAGCCTCTAGAGCAGAAGCCAGGGGGCTTGTATGGGGAGGGGAGGTGGGATTTTACATCCCTATGCCTAACTCAGAACAGGGTTTCTGACTAAAGTAGGTCTGTGCGCAGTGCAACCTAGCTACGTGCCGTAGGATCAGGGGGGTAGAGCACTTCCAGTGTCCCCCGCCTTGTATTTGACATATATCATTACATATCTGTTGGGGGAGGAAGAAGAAGTAGGGTTTGCCATTCCCAGGCTCTTGGGTTGTTGTTTGGTGGGACAAACCAGCACACCACCTGGCACACCTCTGATGTTCTCAGTTCCCTCTGGATGAAATTTACCTCTGAAAGGTAAAAAAAAGATTTCATCACTTCTAAAATTTTCACTTCATATTGCTAATGCTTTTGGGTTGACAAAAACTGCTGTGTTGCTGTTTCTCTCTTTTTTTTTTCTCCTTTTTGGCAAATAAATGAGGTGTGTGGGGGAAATCCCTCAGCCTACTATTTATGACTCTGCACACAAGGCTGGGGTAAGATTTGGAGGCCAAGCAGTGAGAAAGACCACCTCCACTGACACACATTAATGGAGAGTGTGCATACATGTGACTGAAGGCAGGCTTTCTGTTGTGTTATTTTCTTTCTGACTCTAGTCGGTGCCTTATATTAAGCTGTGCTTGGGAGGAGGGAAAGAAAGCAAAAGGATCCTCCGTCTAAAGTTTGGGGTTGGGAGGCAGCTTGGGGGTTCTGCAGGCTTGAACTCCATGGGGTGACTGGGGCCACCGTCAAGAGGTCTTGGTGGCTTTGCATGCTCAACTTCTTCAGCATACTAACCTGTGTCCACTGGCTAGTCTTTATGAAGCATTTAATTCTGTAGTTTTAGAGTTGTTGAAAAAGCAAAGGGAAGATTTATAACAACATTTGCTAACTCTAGGCCAACTGGTTTGGCACAGGAAAGAACTATGTTTTTCAGAACAGCTTTTCAACATTCCACTGTTAGCTAAAATGTATGAAAATTACAGTTTTGAAATGACCAGATGTTTTTGCCGAGAAAGAAATAGATGACCTGAAAGGGGAAGATGAGGCCTGAACTCGGGCTTCTATGCTACAACTGTCAACTTTTCAGCTAATGGATGACCTACTACCATCTAAAACTACTAAATTTGTGTGATTAATGTTGCTAAATTGCAGCCACAGTATATTTATAATTTTCTCCGTCAGCTTGATACCATTTGTGCAGCATCACTATAAAAGGTGAAGGAGAGAAAAGGCGATTAATCTGGTGTCCTTGTACAGAACAATATGGCATAGCTCTCCTCAAAGCAGAAGCTTTCAAGTGAAATAAACTAATGGTGTCATTTCCAGCTCTACTTTTTTTTAAATCAAGAGCAGCAGATCCTTTCCATGTTGTCTGCTTTTCTAGACAGAAACTGAGACTAGAAACTGTCTTGCTTTCAGCTTCAAATTGCTCACTACAACATGACCGTCCGGTACTTTATTCATGTGACTTATCAAGAGCATGGGAATCTTATTTTGGCCACCCGTAATAGTCTAATTGGACTGGCCTGTGTTAAAAATCTGTGCTGGGTTGATGGGATGCTTCAAGTGCTTTTCTTATTGCTCTTTTGAGCAGTTACCGGTCAAATGAGATAAAGAACAAAGAGAAGGACTCTGGAGAGAGATGTGATGGTGTTGGGTTGCAATCCGCCTCCTCTACTTTATAGCCATTGTTTAAGGTGCCCCAAAAAAATCCCATAATAGAAAAGCACTTTTCTCCTCTTCTCCTTCAAAGCAGACATCTGTTAAGGGGGGAATTAAATGAAGCTGAAGATGGTGGAGGAATTATTGAAACTATAATTACTGCTGTGCAATGTCGTTCTCCAGTAAAAAGGAGCCAGTTCCTTTGCAAGGCCCAGCTGGCTGCCTCCATGCCTAGTTACCGGGGTTCTTGTGTTGCCACCATTGCACTATAGGTGAGAGCAGGAGCACTCTGGAGCTCCCTTACCACCCCCCTGAGAGGCCCTGATCCCACAAGGGGCAGCTCACCCCCCTCCAGGCGACAGCAGGAGAAGCTGGGGGCAGTCAGCACCTTGGGGATCAAGCCCAGAAAGCCACTGCTTCTGCTCCTGAAAAAGTATCATCAGCTGGCTCTGCTCCTCTTCCAAGAGAGCTGACAAAAATGCTATTTAAAAATCTGTTTAAAATTACGTATTCTCTGCTTTAGGGTTTGGTAAGCTCGTTATAGAAGTGGAATGAAATTCCACAGCACGTTTAACATTTTTATTGTTCTTATTTTCTGAGCTTTTCCAACCTAATAGAGAATGACTGATCCCACTGGTGATCCGAGAGGAACGAGGTGTAGGAATTGCAACAGCCTGAGCACCATAGCAATACTGTGACTACCAGTTTGGCTACTTCATTGTGCAGGCTGATCCAAGGAGGGATTAAGAGGACTTCATTTTCCATTTTTTAAGTTGAATGGGCTGGGACGAAAGCCTTTTACTGCATTTCTGAACAAGTCAGGGTATTTAGAAAGGCAGTAAAAATGGACTGCACCAGAGTTGGACTTTGAGCAATATAAAATCATTTACCATAGGAGATTGACTGGATGAAACCACCCAACTTCCCCCTCTTTGATCGTTTAGTGGTCACTGATGACCTCCCGTCTTTCTGCGTTCTTTACAGCCTTCTGCAGGGAGCCACCCGACCGCTGTCTGGTAAGTAATGGGAAAAACGCAGCCCTGGAACATCTGATTGCCAGGATGTATTAAAGTCTGAGGGGTGTGTGGTGGCTCAGATCAAATACGAATCAAACATAAGCCACAGCTTAAATTTAAGTTGACCTTCACCTTCTGACAGGTTTGAAAATGATTGATTGTTTTTCATTTGCTCCCCCCTCCCCCTCACCTCTCCCTACAGATTCCTAATTAAGGGCAGAAGCAAAGGGAACAACTAATTGTTATCACCAGTTTGGATTTCCAGACTAAGAAACTTCAGTTCAGGGAAACGTTGTCCAAATGTTATGCTAAACTGACCCACAGCCAGGAATTTTCAACACTGCACTCATTGCTAATCTATATGCATCAAATCATGCACATTTTTCCCTTTTAGCACCTACCACTTGTGCTTGAAGATCGTTCAGCTCTTGACAAAAGCTTCTGCCAAAAAGGCGGTATTTGCCTTTTCCACTAGCAAAGGGAGCACAGGCAAGGAGGGAGTAAGCCTCACGTTTAATGACATACCTCATTTTGGATTACCGACTTGTAGCACCCGCCACTGCAGCCAGCTGGAGACTTTGTTGACGTTTTTGCAAAACCAAGGCCTCAGTACCTCAAAGGTACTAGTTTTTGTGACCCTTTGAAGGCTACTGCTACCTTATTTAGATAACTTCACGCATATACCTGCTGTTTGATACGTCCTTGTTCTATGCAATTAAAGCAATGTAACTACAAAGCTCTTAACTGGGCACAGTTTTACAGAAACTGAGTAACAAGGCTGTACAAATGGCTGGCAATGCCGAACACGCTTTTGGCTAAACAGGCACTCAATTCGGCAGATTGCAAAGGAAAAACGAACCCCTTGATTTGGCTCAAGCAAAACAGTGTCCAATTTGTAATTAAACACCTACTGCAACTCCTGGCAATTTACATGGTAGCACGGGCACATGTGGAAGAGAAGGTTCATCAGCTGGCTCCCAGAAGGGAGGAGAAGGTGGGTTTGTCTTCTTTTCCTCCCTTCCCCTGTCAGTAGCCCAGCAGTCACCTCAGCTGGCTTTTGTTGTAAAGACCCAACTTCAAATCTTGCCTGTCTGACTTGGAGGGCTTCAGAGGGTTATCCCAACTTTTAGCTTCTCTCAAAAGGAATACCAGACATCTATACCAAGCAATTATTTTATATAGTTACCCTTTACGTCATCTTGCAGCAGGCTGTTTCTCCTGCCTGTGGCCCACCCTGGTTATCACTCCAGTCCTAGCACGTGGGGACTCTCAACAGGCCAACGCTCTGAAGCAGTGTTTCTGCTTTAGGCACTAGCAGCAACAGCCTGGGCCAACAAATCTTATATCCTTTACAGATGCAAAATAGTCCAGAAAAATCTGTACAAAACCTTATCTCAAAGCAGGTCACCACTAGGTTGATGATCAGATGTATTAAAGACCATTTTTGTGCTTAGTTGTATTCATCAGCAATCTACCAGATTTTAAAAAATGGAAGGTTCTTTTTAATATGTAGATGGGAAAGGTGTCAGAAAGACAATCGATACTGGCAGCAATCACATGTAATAATTTGGAAGCACATTACACCTCTAAATGAAGCCTGTCTATTAGTATTGACACACATAACAGTGTCTGAGTTTATAATTAAAGATCCTAAATCATTATGTAGCCAAAGTAATAAAGTACATGCAAGCTACTAACCTAGAGACAGCATGACTGTACCTGTCCTAATTGTCAGGTATAGTTTACAACATTGTAAAATTTTGGAAACAAAGACTGTGAAAACTCGCTATCCACAAGTAGCAGAAATTTCTTCTACTGGCTGAGATCAAGCATAGAGCTGAATCACATATGTGTATTTGTGTGTGTATCCACACATACAAACATTTATACAGATATACATGCATGTGTACATATGTATAAATCCTAAGACCACCAAAGATATTTTTTAATTTTGACACTTTCTAAAGTTATTTTAGATTTTTCTCTAACTGATGTAATGAATAAGAAACAAAGCAGTTTAAATCATTATCAGGATAATCCATTACTGTTCAGTGTTTTGAATACTATCCGTAGTTTTAAAAAACATTTATCAAATTATGACTGAAACACTTAAATTCAGCCTATTGTTCAGTACATCTGGAAGGTAACATTTAGTAGTACTGATATCACACACATGAATTACAAAGGAAGACTCAGTGTAGTCAGATTACTTCGTGTGAATGAGACTATATTCATAAAAACACATACATATTATATATATAGTTAAAAGACTATAGACAAATAAATCTCAATAAATTGTGTCAAAATCTAAATCTTTTTCATTTAGTCTTTGGAACACCCCATGCAAACTTCAGCTGTGAGCTTGACCTCAGCCAATAGAAGATATTTGTTGATACTCTCGGGTAGCCAGTTTTCACAGTTCTTATTTCCTAACTTCTGCAAAGTAATAAATCACACCTGACAATTACTATTCATTTGCTGTATTTCAAAATTACTTTATTCAAAAATCCAATTAAGCTTGTGAAGTGATAACAACAGTACCTTGCCATTAGTTCAAATTACAATTTTCGTGGAGGGCATTTCTATTTGGGTGTTTTGGGGGATTGCTGTTTTTTAATTTTATCCATGATAAGTAAAATCCACCAGAACCACAACTGACTGTGATTCTCCTGAAGACAGAAGAGCTTCCCCCACCAGCCAGTGGAAGGTCCAGGATATTTCTGGGCAGACAGTGTAAAGTTAATTATAACCTTAGGGGTAATTCCCTAACATTTAAGTGGTTGGGTTCTGCAAAACATGCAATAATTATGCCCATTCTCAATATTAATTTTAATCCTTTAGAATATTTTTTAAATACATATATGTGTGTTTGCTGGTTTCAGTTTCCCTTCTTTTCCATTTGAAGTCCTCAGCTGAGATTTTGAGGAGAGAGATTAGTTCCCATCACCTACTGTGTTCTTTTTTTCTAACAAAAGGACAAATTTCCCATCCCTCTCAAATCACTGAAGGTTCGACTTCTAGACCAGAATCTTTGGAGCAATGTGTTTGCTTTTAATCACTTTCTCTTGGGCCTCTGTGTTGTTTTGGTTTCAATTGTAGGAAAAGAGACAGTAATAAATCAGAGGCTCGCCTGGTGCTGTCCAAGGTAACTCCGTCCTCCGCCGGGCTCTTCCACAACACGACACGGGTGTGTGCTACACCCCTCACGCAGCCGGGGAGAGCATTACTTAGTCAGCAAAACCATCCCATGTTTTTGGGACTTAAGCATCAAAGTCATGACTGCAACCTATTCCTCAGTTCTAAAGGCAAGACGACGTGCATGGATCAAAGTGCCGCCTTCTGAACCTCTCTGAATCCTAGCAGGCCTCCTCAAAAAAAAAAAAAAAAAAAAAAAAAAAAAAAAAACCCAACCAAAACAAAGGTTAATATCTGTGTTTGAAAAACCTATGCAGTTTTGGCCATTGTCTAATCACAGTAAGTTAAAATGCATTCCATACTATTTTAAGTTTCTTTAAACTTCCCAGAAACATACCTCTCTGCTGCCTCAGTAAATCTGGCAGGTTTGAAAGCAAAGTCAAAATTACAGGGACACAAAAGTTGCATTTTTAACAGAAGCTGCATGCAGCCACAGAGATCTGTTTGGCAGGGAGGGAGAAAAAGAGATCTGTGTGTATGCTTGCATACGCCTTCACTGTTTCAGGCAACGTATAATAATTTCCCTTGTGAATAGCTCTAAAGTTATTGTAGCATTAAAGCTGGATAGACCTACAGTAATGGTATTTCCTGACATTTCCAAATGTTAAAAGGTCAACAAAAACAGTACGTATGGAAACAATCTCTTGTCATTACATTCTATAGCATGAATTAAATAAACATTTCCTCTTTTTTCTCCTTTCTCCTGTCATTCAATGTAAAAATCTAAACTGTGACACCAAATCAGCATGAAACCAGTAAGAGCTTTAATTAAAGAAGAATTCAATAAAAGCAATCTATTCTGTTTCAGTCAGATCCACTTTTTCTTCACTTACTGAGGGGTTAATGAAATTCCAGCAGTAACCACTGACACAAACATGAATCTGTCCAGAGAAAGTCTTCCACAAAAGGAAGCTTCTAGTAGCAAGAGCCACACTTCTCTAACCAGTGCACAGACTGGTGCCCACCAAGGCAGTAATACTTACTGCCTTGGCTTTACAGGTCGTGCAAGAGCACAGCTCCCAGTGAAGCAGTAAGTTTAGCCACTGCCCAGTACACGCCAACAAGCCCATCAACAATAACTTTTCAACTGCTTTTGAAATCAGACTAGGAACCAGCTGCTCCTAACACCAGCCTTAATCTGTATGGGTCACACATTAACAGGCAGCTCAGCCGTGGGGTGCTCAGGGTAGCTGGGCACTGCCCGTGAGCAATGTCACAGCCTGCTTCTCTGGCCCAGGAGAGAAATGCAGCTATTTTTGCAGTATGAATCTGAGACTCCAGCTCCGCACAGTGGTTGCCTTTTCTTAAGAGCTATTTGTATTGCCAGACAGCATGGATTATGTTTTCAGTGTGTTAAGCTGTAAATGCTATTTCATGCAAAATCTTGCTGGGCACAGTGATGATCTACCAGAGCACGACCGAGCTAAAACAGCAGAGGTATGACTTTTCTGACCCATTACTGTGGTCCTCAGTCATCTGGCAGGCTGGAACAACGAGAACAACTAACACGACAGATTCAATGACAATAAAGTTTGAACCAGATTGTTGGCAGCAATGCTCACCATGAAAGCCATGGCGCTGCAAAGTTCCCTTAACTGGGTGAAAAACAGGACCCTTCTGCATGATGAAACTGAAGGACTTTGGACAGAAGACAACCACTGCAGCTGCAAGAGGAGTGGAGATATGTATTGGCTAGAGAGAATGAGGGACTGACCTGGTGTAACACCCTGGAGACCCCGCTATGTTCAGAAGCATGTAGACATAATGTGCAGCCTATGTGAAGAACTACAATAAGGGTGAGGGAGAACATATTTTCATGAAAGCTCCTCAGCTTGGGCCACTGATATCACTATTGTTTGTGTTCACTGAAGCTCAGGGTGGAAGAGCCAGCCTTCCTCTGGGTTAACCAGAGAAGCCACTTAGCTCCTTCATGGACCCACGTAGAGAAACCCGCCCCCATCAGTTCTCTATTGTTTTGGACTTCCACCACCAACCCTTTAATACCCTGTTCTGGTTGTCCCTACCCCAGTTTTCTGTCTTGCACTCTTGATTGACCTTGATTCATCTGAAAATGGTGAATGGTGACAATATTCAGGAAAACACATCAGAAACATTTGCATTAAGTGCAGGCACTCAGTCCCACAGATGAGGCCACAAACAGAATTCAAAGCAGTGATTTGTGCTGAGAACAGTGGGGCAAGGGCCCCAGGACCATCAATCCAATACTGCAATGACATCTGACAATCACAGTGACCCAGAGGGACGTGATTGCCTGACAGAGACAGAGAGGCAACAGCAAACCGAACCTCCGGTCAGAATCATTGCTACAAGAGCCCTAAAAGCTAGGTCTGAGGGAGCAGGCAGTTCTGCCAAAGTCAGTGAGTGAGAGAGACTGGAGATGTCTTCTGCTGCCAATTCCTGAAAGAGTTTCCCGTGCTTTCTTTGCATTTAAATCAATCAATCAATCTATTGGACTGCACCAAAGATGCTCCTCACTTCACCACCAATTTCTTTCTTCTGCAGGGAATAACCTGGTAGAGCCCAAGTCAAAAGAGAGATTTCTAAAATGGCACCACCATCTCTGTGCTGTCCAAAGTGTGCTCCCCTCCGGCAGTACAATCCCACCAATAAGTTATATTCCCAAAACAATATCCAGCTGTGTCTGTTGAGGAATACCATAAGTGGTGTTGCTCAGCTTTGATCCTGTTGGGAGGCCAGTTGACTGCAGGCACCTCAGAGCTTTGCGTGCAGCTCACCAACCATGTCTGGAGAACAGCCTATTCAATACTGAAATTTTACTTTGATCCCATGTTTTGTGTGGCTGTGACAATAATTCCTCTTGTAGCTCTCTGCTTTCACCATTAGCGCTGCTTCTTTTGTCCCACATCTGAAACAGGGCCTGCAAACTGTACTCCTCCTAAACAGAAGTTATTTGCCATGCTGGCTTTGGCACTTCTTGGCCTTCTAGACATCTGATAAGTTATCTTCAAATTGTTTTCCATACACAATAAATGCACAAACCCACGCAGTGGTTGCATTGTGCTGTGTTACCTCCTCTGGAGGACAAATTACCCTTGCAAACATCTGGAATAAGGCGCTCTTACTGTTTAGACCCACTACTTTCAGCTGCACAGTAGCACACACCTAATGTATGTGTGGAGGATGACACTTCCCCACCTTTCACCAGACACGTAGCCTCACACACATTATGGAAAAAGGCAAGAGTCTGGTAATGTAACAGTGCAGAGCATAAACTGCTAGTTAGATCTTCAAACACACCCAATATTCCTCAGTTCAGAGGAAGACACATGAGGCTCTGAGGACAGATTAGGGTCAACAACAGGAAGTTCCATCCCAAACGTTCTTTCCAGGACCTGGACCAGAATGAACATGGTAGGAAAAGCCTCCCTAATAAGTCAAACTCTTTCTTCTTTCACTAAATAAAACAAACATTTTTCTAACCTGTATTGTTTCTGGCTCTGCTCAACGCTCAGCCCCTTACTATAGCTTACTTCAAAATTCCTTACTGGGTGTTTGGCAGAGGGAGTATGATCTATAGCGTGACCTTGCAATTCAGTGCACCGCTGTCATTCTGTATAATGCACTGTAAAGCATAGCTTTTATTGGAAATGAAACTGCATAAACACTCTTACTTTAATGTGAAGTAAAACATTTTGCATTACAAAAGTGCAGATTCAGGTTGGGAGAAATTAGTTACTAGAGAGCCAAAAATCAAGCAGCAATGTGCCTATATTATTTTTGATCCTTTTAAAACGTAGCCAGTGTCTAATAAATTCTGTTTCAGTTTTGTAGTCTTTCATTAGGGGGAAGATTTGTCTGCATACTATAGAGAGCTGAATGGGATTAAACCCTTCTCTGGGGCTCTCTTCGTCCATGTGAGCTCCAACCCTCTGCTCCACCACAGTGACTATGAACAGTCACTGGTTGCATGAAGTAAGGAAAAAGCACAGTGAATCCAGTTTTGCAAATCCAATCAAATATGAGTTGGGTTTTAGTTATCTAAGTGGAATCTCTTTGTGTCTACCGTGGTAGCTCTACTTTTCCTACATATACTGTCTGACAGCTTGTTGAAAAACGATCTAGCTAATGCATGCACTCTAACATATGCTTTAATTTTGTGCTTTTTCAGTCCGTTATTAATTGAGCCATCACTATTTGTTCCGAACTCAAGGCTGACTGCCTCCAGTGCTCTTAAAAAGCATATGGGCAAAATTCATAGGCATCAGCCTTGCATACCATACAGCATGAGAGGTGACAGTAACAATTATGTGTCTGGAAGGAGACGCCCCAACCAGGCTACAGACAGTTAGCTAATATTATTCCAATGTGTCATTTTGAGAGAGGATCAACCTGTCCTGGTCATCAGCTATGTAAAATGCTTGGATCATTAGACTAACTCTGGCAGTATCTTGCTGGTTGGGTTGGTTTTTCAGTAATATACTCACAGTCGTTCAGTCAAATATTTGTGCCAGAACTTTCACCCACAGAAAATGCTGCTCCTCCCTTCTGAGCACCTCAGTGCTTTGCGTAACAGGTTGCAGTGTCACAACTGACACCCCTTGGAGAGCCAGGACCAGGCACTCAACCTGCTATCTGCAGCAGACCAGCCCCAGGGAGGTTGTTTGCTCCAGAAAATATACCCCAAAACAAAAATAAGAGAGAATATAACGAAAAACACAGAGCTGCAGGATAAAAAATACAGCTGCTTTTTCCTTCCTCCATTACTTCAAGGCCATCCCTGCAATATGGATTTCATTAATGGCTCAGAGACAACATTGCAGAATTACAAGTTCAAGATGTTATTGGAAAAGCCACCCCATGACTCTTTTTATGGTTTTTTTTAAATATCATCTTTAAAACCAACTTTAAAAAAGTGATTATTTGGTGCGTTGTAACACTGCCAGCAATTGAGCTGGAAGTGAGTATACGCATATGCACTGAGAGCATAACCAACAGCAAAGACTTTCTGTGCAGCTTGTTCCAAAACAGAAGAAAAAAAGGCAACAGTACGATACGGAAGCTGGGTTTGAGCAGCAGCAGAGTACAGCTCTTGAATCTGCTCAACTGAAAAGTCTCTGGATCAGTCACTTCGTCTGTGCTTGTACACAGATTGATGGAGCCCCAATCCTCTATTCATAGTTTTCTACTAAATCCCACATACAATTATTTCACAGTGCCATCATATTTGAAAGTCAGCTACTATAACAATGAAGTATAATGTTGTCAGAGAGCCTGATGTTAGCAAACTATTAAAACACAACCTTTTCATTGAGAAATATATGGATTTCACCTTAAAGAAAGTTTTCAACTTGGCCAATTATCAAAGTTTCAAGTATGTAAAGCAATTACATGAAACCAGAGTGGAAACAAGACATTGCAGTTCTGAAACACACTATAAGACACTAATTAGTACTTGAGGCTGCAGTGCAGCCAGCCTCACTGCTGACCTTGCAGCCCAAATAACTGCTGCACTCATCACAGCTGTGGTGGCAGAGGTGGGTCTTCAGCACAGCACCAGTGCCAGGCTCAACCTCTCCCTTTGATCATACAGCCTTATCTGTCGCTGTGCCCCACTGCACACCCAGTGCTCCAGGACAACCAGATCTCCACAATTCAAACAGGTGGTTTTTTTCATGAGTGGCAAAAGAAAATAATTTTACAAGGCCTGAATTTGCTAGTCATGAAGAAAACTCCCCTGTGTGTAGCAGGATACCATGTCCTCAGCCAGGCAGTCTGCCTCAGCCCAGCTGCCCTCAGCCTCGCTGAGGCTACCCAGCTTCTCTCATCGAGCGTGCAGAAAAGCACAATGGAGCTGCCTGGTACCTAACAGGCCCCTAGAGAGCTGTTCATAAAGCAACGCTACTGGACACATCACCTGAAATGGAGAACGACAAGAAACATTTCAAATTATGTATTGCACTGCTGCAGTCCAGGACAAAATGACATCCCATGTTTCACCTGCTGAGACAGGAGAGGACCTGCCCAATAAATGCAAGCTGTCCAATCTCTTGCATTGCATCTAGAAAACTACAAGAGACAACTAAGAGGCCTCTACTCTAGAGTATATTTATGTATTTATACATAAATACTCTAGACTTTGTATACTCTATATACACATGCCATAACTGGTTTCCTTGGTCATTTGTGATGAGCTGTCCTGGTACTGCCTATTAAAGAAAACACTGAATATTTGAAGTCTGCTTAGGTCTTCTCACACACCACTGGTGTAAGAATATTAAACTCATCCCTTGAGTCTTGTGTTATATATTCTTTGCCAGATTATTTTTAAATTGTTTTGGTGTGTGTGCACAAATCCCAAGGCATATGTGCAAATTAGGATTCCCATCCCATGCCAGTCTGGGCACGTGCCTCATTTACACACTCATTTAAAAATGTGAGTCTTGTCATTTCAATCTGCTACAATAATTTAGCTCTCATGTGGAACTGGTGCCAAGGTTTTGAAGGGTTATTTTTCCTCTCCATGGACAAACTGCTATACTGGAGTGGTTACATTCCTACTTAATGGCATTAAGCCACTTAAAAGAGTTAACCTTCTCTATGCAAATGTTAACAATTTTCTGGTAATACCATTCTACTTAAAATAAAATAGAAAATCAACCGCTGCTGTTACAGAAATACGCAGGTACTCGGAACCGTGAAATGATGGCAGGGAGTGCTCTTCAACTCGCATTTATGTCACACAAAAACACTGGGCATAAGCTCTGAAATAACCAGATTGCTCTGGATATGCTTGCAAGTAAAATAAGCTTACTGTTAGCTCCATGTAATTGTCTCTCACAGCAGTCCCCATTCTTTTCTCTTTGCATAGTATTACAGAGAACACCACATGAATCCAGTACTATGCGCCATGGCTAAAAGAGCAGCAGCAGCAGTCTCAGAGACAGGTAGACAGCTCTGAGGCCAAAGCAGAGGCCCAAAGCATACCGGGGGGTAAGAAATGTGCTGGCAACTGGGTGCCACGTCTGGAAACCTTAATTCTGAGATGTATAACTTCATCTTGCAGATGCTGTGCAGAGTGGCCAGAGCAGTTGTCTTCAATTACGGTAAGAGCCAAAGGGTGGAGAGAAACAAAGAGGGTAACAAGAACTAGATGCTGTTCTGCCAGCTCCTGAAAGATTATATGTTTATTCATTTAGTTAGTCACCAAAACACCAAGCTTTTTCCAGAGAAATCTAGACTTTGTATACGTCCGTGTGCAATACAAGTGCACAAACTAATCTGCATCTAAGATGGTAGTTAGCTACAGCGGATGGCAATGATACTGATGTTTATTATTTATAATATCTTCTTGGTCAAAATCCAGGAATCTGGCATATGTATTGAAGCATGCTGAATTTCCCAAAAATTATCATCATGAGTAACTCAGAGATTATTATCTGCAGAGCACCCAAGTATGTGCTTTGTAGCATGCACTGTCCTTGTCTTAAATGCTAATATTCCTATTCTAAATGTCACTCATCAGGAGAGAAGACATCTGGGCAGGGAAGGTTTAGGGTCAGAAATGACATGATTTATGGCAGAAGGATCATAATTCTGCTCAGTAGACATTGGCACCTCTTCAGGAAATATTGATTAGATGGTGAAAAGCTTAGCTTTCTTCTTTGTGGAACAATTCACTCTAGCTGGGCTCTTCAGACTGAAATATATTGTATCTGAAGCAAATGACAGGCAGAGAACGTTGACTCAGAGGAGACTGTGAACTCACCCTCGTCCTCACCACCTCCTGCTTTCAGCATTGCCTTAAGCCATGCAAAACATCCCTTTCAGGCATAGGCAGTGCAGCTACAAATAAAAAATTAGACCAGTTTTAGCTCTGGCCCTGTAAGTCTCTGCATCCGATGCCATTCACAGCTCCCCTATCTGCACTGCCTCGGGTTTAAGCGTAACTTACTCCCAAGACTGTGCCTCTCTCCATTGGTAGATCTTCTGTCACAAGGCATCTTCCCTCTCCTGTCCATCACCTGGTTTGGGTCTCAGCCACCCAGAGGTGCTCTGCCACCACCTTCCTTGGTGCAGCATTACCAGAAGGCCACCTGCTGCTCAAGGCATATCAAGGAGTCAGACCAAGACAAAGCTGTATCAGCCCATATGATTTGTCTTACCATGCAAGGGCAAGTTCCACTGCTGGCACTCACATATCTTGTGATTAATATTTTTCCCTTTACTGTATCAGGTCTGGTTTAAGTTGCAGATGTTAATAGTTGACACTGCCCTTTTACTTATACTCTAAGCCACCTTGAAAACTCTGGGTGGCATTAAATAACAAAGTAAGTATGTGCAATAAAATGCACTGTATGTACTAAGATGACAACATTATTTAAATGGCTGGAATCCCAAATAAAGCATGAATAAGGACCAGCATAACACCTTTGGAGGGAACCAATCTGAACCAGCCAGACTATGGATTCTCGGCCTTTCAGCATGTAAGAAATCAGTAATTTTATTTGTCATAACCTACAACAGGTTTTGAATGTTTTTGTCCTTCCTTGACTAAAAGAATAAATCAGAGAAATTCATGGTGTCATATGCAAATGGAGATACTACCAGTTCAAAACAGAGGGAATACAGCTTAAGGCCTGGCTCCCTGGAATTTTAAGCTTTGAAATATGAAAAAAAAGAAAAGGACTGGTATGATTAATTTTTCTACCAGTTCCAGCAAAAAGTGGACGTAAAATTACAGCAAAGAGAAATCTATGGAGCTTATATCCAGATATCCATCAAATGCTGTAAGCAGCAGCACTGCAAACTGTGCCCATAAGATCACACTCTTCTGGTGGATTGAAGGTCTTTTGTTAAGCCTTCAAAGCTTCAAAACATGCTGTTCTGAAGTCCACAGCCTTTTGAATAAATGGTTTGTGAAAATAATTCACCAACACACACAATGGTTCAAATGCTATGGTATATAACACAGTACAGGCTTACATCAGTCATATTCTTGGTGTAGAGGACACTGTGGGTTTAATACAAATTGTTTACCAGGGAGAACATTACCTGGAAAGAAAAGAGGTTGCATAGGTTAAAGTTTTTCTTCCAGATCAATGAATGCCTTATATTTGAAGGTTACTACTACCACCAAGTTTTTCACATACGCAGGGCGACATTATAAATAAGTGACACCACTGGAGTTCAACAGGTATTAAAAATGCAACAGGCAAAATCCTAGCCAAAAAGATATTTTATCTTTGTAGACAGAACTTGGTAAACTAAGTTTCACATTTTCCTCAACCAGTTTCTACTCCTGATTGAATACACAGATGATAAAACACACAAGAGATTGTTCAAAAGACAGCTGTCAAAGATGCTTACTTTTCCGCAAACATAAATATAGCCTGTGATTTGGCAAATGAACACAACATTTTTATGGTTTTATGGTTAATTTTTCTAACTCCAACCACAATGAAAACTTTGAACAACCAATACATAATTTATACCTGCTTAACGTCAGGGGGATTTGCTAGAACTAGAACTGTTAACTAGAAACAGTATTTATTTCTCCCTCCATCCTGTCCTATCTACAATCTGATAATCTGGTTTAGAACCATTATCTTATAGATTTATAAGAGTCACATGTGGTCAAACAAAGAACACGCCCTTTAAAATATATATTTGAAGTATTGTCCCAAAATAATAAGTTATGTTTATTTACCTAAAATCTCTCACACATGCGAAGTATCAAGAGTCATTTGAAACTTAAAGATCCATAATAAAGTTCTGAACAAGAAAAATAAAGGCTATGAACGTACGCTTACAACCACTCTATAATTATCAACAAGGCTTTCTTTATGAAACTCTTGTTTCTCTTAGTTGCTGCTTTAGTTAAATCCACACAGGACTACAGAAAGGGAAACATCTCAGTTCCTGTATAAAATACAATCTTTTCCCTCGATGGCAAAAGGAAAATCATGATGCATAAGAATTCTTTAATATATTTGCCTTTAGAGTTTATTGACTTTACTTCTACTGGTATTTTACCATGCAGGAATAACATTTAGTTACCAAAACTGAATCCTTGCTGACTTAAAAACCCATCCATTCAACTACATTTTTGAACGAGTTGTATTAATTTAAGCAGCATGAAGCTAGCTGGGCAGAGAGAGCTAGGTCAACCAGCTATATTTTAAAGGTTTTCTTTCTTTTAAAAAAAAAAAAAATCAAGCCTGAAAATGCATACTATAAATCAGGATTCAGCGACTGAAAGGTGGAGCAAACATCCCTCTGGGATAATAAATCAAGTTAGTACTTGAATTTGTATCATCTTAGAACATCTTTCAAATTTATTTATTAGGTAGCTGAATGATTTTATCTTATCCATGTGTAGCCATCCAGTTCTGCCTGTATCAAGCTGTTCCAGACTGCATCTCTCTGAGCGGTAGCCTGTGCCGTGTTGGAAAGAGGCTACCATTGATGAATATGGTTTTGATTTTGGAAAAGTGAGCTGTCTGTCTTTATCATGGATTAAGGTATCATTCGAAGGTACACAGTACGCTCGGCTCGGAGCGGGCCAAGGTAGTCTCCATCCCCGCCAGCCCTCCAGCCAGGCTCTCCATCTGGTTCTCATAATGCTCCCCAGCTACATTTCATCTCATAAGCTGAAGAGACGACGCTAGATTAAAAGCAGGCCCAGCAGCGATAGGTTTCAGAAGTCGGGGCAGGTATTCTAATTATGTAACACATGTAGTCATTTCTGGTACATAAATTGGCTTCTTACTGGTACGTATTTTATTGGTACCGGTCTGTCCAAGAATGGGCACTTTAAGGTAAATGGCATCAGCCTGTACCAACGCACCACGGTAAGGAAAACTTCTGTTTGTGTTTTGTCTCTTTAGTCCACTTTTAACTACCTTTTAATACTAGACGACTAGTAAATAGCAAGCCACTTAAACCCTTGCAGCCATAAAGACGTCATCCCCCTGGGCAGGAGGTGCTGCAAGAGGACTCACATTTTCTGAATTCTATCTTGTCACTGCATTTTCAACACCGCAGCCTCCACTTTGCAACAAAATTCACCCCAGTGCAGATCCTCAAGCTCACGTGAAGGCCCCCGGAGTTCAGTGGGATTCAGGGGCTGTAAGCTTCCTAACTGGCAGATCCTATTGCAGCACTGGGGACAATTGTACCAAAAAAATCTGATTTACTGTTGCCATAGGTACTATTTCAAGAGCAGCATACAAAGCCATATAAAAAGCATTACACTTGCTGAGCGATATCCTTTGAGTATTGGTTGAAGTCACTTCCATTGTTTTTGAAATAAAAATGATTTATTTAGGTCTGCGTTCAGGAAAGCATTCAAGTATAAGTTTAAATGAAATAAGCTAGAAGTAGAATAAAATTAATTGTCTAAAGTACACTGAAATATCTGGCATGGAAATTTTCTGAACCCTTTTTAGTAGGTTTCTGACATAGTTAAAACAGAGCAGAATTAATGAACATCCTAATACAAGGAATCACATGGTTTCTCCAGTAAGTAAAAGGTAAATAGCCTCTCAGAGTCGAAAATTGACAATTTTAAGATACAACCTCTCCAAAATCAAAATAAAGTCAGTTTGCTAAGAGTGGTGCAAGTCAGGGATGACCGTGTAAGCTATTTCTCTACCCTAATGAAACGAGCATCAACCCTTTATGTGGTCCAGCAGATAATTGGGTTTATCAAAGGAAAGACTGAATTTCTATTGATTTTGCTGTAATGAAAGCCAGCACCTAGCACTAGTGTCATCTCAGGACCTTGCCACAGGAACAGTTATATTTGTACCAAGTGCCAGCTCTGGCATATACCACCACAAGCCAACCTATACAAAAGCTTTTGATCAGCTCCACAGCTTCTTCCCCCCCCGCCTCCCCCCCCAGCCCCTGAACACCCAGTGAACTAGCAAACTTTGTTTTGATACATGGCAGACTTGAAAACTCCCCAAGTTACCTCCACCTAGTAGGGAGATTTTAGCAGATTTCTTGGATTTCTCACTCCTACTTAAACAACTAGTATGTCAATAAACAGAATACCTTCATGCTTGGTATGAACCTCATATTTCTCCTGAACTGTCCTGGAATCCTGAACTTCCACCTGTCCAACAGGAAAGGAGCATTTCACAGAATTTACTGGTTAGTGGAATTTACCCTACAGGATACCTTCTTTTTTTTTTTTTCTTATCCCACAGGCCAGTAAGGCTCCAAGACCATTGAAAAAGTTCAGCGGGGGACAGCATTATACAACCTCTGTGCGCACTGCAGCCCTATATTTAAGAACACATTTAATTACAATTTATTTCCACGGCCTGTTTTCTTTTTCAGCAGTCTGTGTGAATTCTTTCAGGATGACATTAAATCATTCAGCTGCACCCATTGTGTTGGATTCAATATAGAGCGGACCAAAGAACGTATAGGCTGAATGCCACTCTGTCTCTTAGGAATTACATGCTTGCTAGAAGTAAATTATGGTGTATTATAATACAAAAATATTGTCATGAGTTACTTGTGGCTAAACACCAAAACAAAGTAATATGTGGCAACATCTGATACACAATTGACTTAAAGCCATTTGCTCCAAGGAATTAGCTACTAACCAAAATTATTGCCATCAACTTGTTCCATAACAAAACATTGCACAGAAGAAAAACAAGAGCACTTTATGTGGCCATGGAAAGCCCCATCCTTAGGCTAACACTCAGCTAGATGTTGGGCCATCCCTCTCAGCCTCATTCACTCCACCTAAACTGAATAAACCAGGCACTTTGAACTCAGTCCTCCCCATCCAGGCTCCAGCTCTGTGTTGATCTGTTCCTGCGCCCAGTGCCGCAAGCCAACATCGCACACCCAGTGTTCCCCATACGCTCTGAACTGCTCTCATTTACTTTTCCTTCTCATTTCACCCAGTTTGTTTCCCCAACCCCTCTGGAGCCATCCTGCCCAGAGTCTCTGGATGCTATCACAATACAAATAATTTGAGGTGAAAAAGACTCCATTCTGGAAATGGAAGAAAGTGGACTCTTGGAAAGAAGTTGAACCTTTCTATAATAAATAAAACATTTTAAATGTTATTCAAATAACTTGCTTTCATCTCTCTTTTTATTTCTTTAAAGTTAATTGGAAAGAAAGAAGTCACCAGGACACACATTCCAGGAGTCTCCTTGGTATAAATCAGGCAGCACACACGCTGCACACCAGTAACAATGAAATGACCCCTTAAAATACTGCATTTCTTGCCAAGCATAACTTCTTCGAAGACTTTAAACTTCACCACTGGCCAAAATTTGAGAGCTGAAAGTCCTTTTCCTAGTTGAAGATGGGGCACAATTCAGAGAAAGGAAAAGGGGCTAAAGCAACCCATCACAGCTGCTGTTTTCAGGAGAAAAATGTAGCTCCAATAGTTAAGAGAGATACTCTCAGCCTCTAAACCCCCAAATTCTCCTCCGGGATTAAAACTATCAGACTTCTGTCACCAGTAATTTGGGTGCATCTCTTTCCCAGTGTGCCTGTGGAAACCACACACACTTGCTGCGTTTGGCAGACTCACTTCCAGACAAGATCCAGCCCTTGGGCGTCAACACCACCAAGACCGAATTTGAATTGGAGGACAGAGGAGCAATGTCAGAACCGGCTCATGACAGACCCGTTTGGGCTGTACTGCAACGGTCCATTAACACACAGAAATCAGAATCACAGAAGTTGGACAGTTTAATTTAAGAATGAATGGGAGTCAAATACCACAGTCTTATTCCTCCCACTCTTCAAGTTTACAGCTTTGTTACTGTGACTCCTGGGCACTTGATGGATTGGATACTAGTGGGCCACAGGAAACAAAAACAGATGACTAACATCAGCCAGTGAGTGTAAGCACCAGGGAAAGCCAAAAACAGGCTGCTTTTAGCTCCTCCCACGTTACCCAGCTATTCACAATAAGCACAAACACTGAGAAAATGATTCATAATTTGCACTTAAATAGAATCTGCTGTTAGAGGGTATCAGAGCAGCTTATGACTATTAAATATTTGGTACTAATGGGAGAAGGGTCTGACACTCATCTGCAGAGAAAGATGCATCAAAGAGTAGGAGACAGTCAAACTGCATAAGTATATTGCACACAACACTGTGGGTGTCACTGCAAATATGGAAAATGTTTAGAAGGGAAAGTGAAAATAGCTGAAATATAAAATAGTTTGTCAGAAGACTTCAGAAAAATAGTTCCTCTGAAATGTTTTTCCTTCCACTGCTTTGTTAGGCAAACAAAAAAAAATTCTCTCTCTCCACAATCTCCCTCTTCAAAAAAAAAAAGTGTTTGATTCCACTGAAACAGTTCAGTGTCATGAAATAGTTCTCCATTTTTTTGAGAGAAAATCCCAACCGTTTTTCTACCTCTTCTGCTCACAGAACTCAAGTTGCTTTGGACAGTTATTAACAAAATAACCACACAAAGTGAAACACTTAAAAAAAATCCAAAATAGGCCAGACAACCCTGTCACTCTCCCTGCATCCTGCACACTCAACCCCTGCAAACGCAAAAGCGTCATTTGATACTAACAACTTTCTTGCGGAGTTTGCCTCTTAACATCTGTGCCGGTATTTAGAAAAAAATAAAATAAAATCACCACTCTACCAAACAACAGAAAATGGTTTAGCACAAACTAAGGTTCCCAACTGATCTATACTGGGACAATTATAAGGGATGTGTACCAAGCAAATAGAGATAAAGCCTATGGAGACTGAATGTCTGTTTTATAGGGCTTCCAACAGATGCCCCTTCACATCCGTGTCTCAGTCCAGTTCACAAAAATAAGCTGCTGCCATCTTATGGAAGAGACCTTGAAAAGCATTTGGTCCAAAACCCGTTCTGCTCTTCCTCCCTTGCTGCTTTTCTTCATCTCATTTGGTTTACTCTGTGACTAATAACCTTTGTTTAAACAATTTCCTTGCCTCGCAAAGATCTGCCTATTGTGGCGAGTTATTCTTCGGACAAGTTACTCTCACCTATGATTTTACAGTAATTTTCAGAGCATCCAGGAAGTCAGATGGAGTAGCATACTGGGAAAGGGAACAAACCAGCCAGGCTGTTAATCCTGACACTGCCTCAGACAGAGGTTTCTTGTACAATACAACAAAAGCCAGCTGGAGCCATTCAGCCACTACAGGATTAAGTCATCATTTTTCCCAAGTCTTAAGGCAGTCATTCTGTGTGCTCCATCTCTGGCCTTCTCTGCAGGGCCAGCTTGAACTAGTTTAACTAAAGGTGTGATTTTTAACATGCTTACTAAGATAAATGAAAATATGCCAGCTTAAGCGTGAAGCCAGCATGTACACAAGGGTTCAATTTCTCCACCTGCAAGGCACAAAGAGCTGCATTTGCAGGATGTCAGGGAGCTTTGCTGAGAGATTTTGCCTTTGATCTGAAAGGGAAATCCCTCCACAAGCTTCCATGTTACTGTGTGATAGAAATGCAAGATTTCAGACAAGGACTGCCTGTGAGAGGAGAGTGGTCAGCAAGCCAAAGACACTGTATTTGTGTGAATGTAGGGCTCCCACAATTTCACAACTCTTGTAACCTAGGACACAATATTCAACTTGAACATTTAAATAAAAAACATTTTTGGAAGGAGTATGATCAGCATGAGAATCAGGATAAATGCATGAGAGAAGCCAAGTGTCCTCCTCACCTCCCACAGCAGCTAACACTGACCTGCTACCAGGAAGGCTGAGCTCCCCAGCCTTCTGGCACTAGCACCACAGGGTAAAACACAATCATTGGTCAACCACTTACTTCCTTTTATCTAACCTGGCCTCAGCAATTCATTTTCCTGCTCCCCATGAAAGAGTTTCCAATCCACTGATAATTAGAGAATAAACTGAGAATAAACAGCCCTTAGTACCTCGATTTTTAAGTGATATTAGCTAGATTTAGATAACTTGCATCGAAGAATCCTACAGGAGCTGAGACGTCTAGTCATTCGATAGCTATGTCTAATAAATTCTGAATTTGACTGAAGTTCCATGAAGTAGAGAAGTTATGGTGCTGTATCAGTATCTAAAAGGCAAGTAGGAAGATCTGGAGCTATACAGCTATTAGTCCCAGACAATGCATTAGAAAGAGGATACGTATGTCAGTAATAAAGAATGAAAGCTCATTTTAATCACTGTGCTGCTAGGAGGCACGAGCCAGAGAGCAGAGCTACACCAGGGACTGAAAAGATTGCTAAGGGCTTTTATAGCCTCCAGAGCTGCATGTAACTGCACAAAACGGGTTAGGTAAGACACAAATGGCAACATGAGATGAGTGAAGAGCATTAAGTCTTTAAATGAGATTGGCCAGAGGGTGGAATAGCTGGCAGAATTAAACATTTTTAAACACCATTTATTGGAAATTGATCTCATCAGGAAAATCTGCTTTCCTTCTTTGGGGCAAACACAAAGTAAGTGGTAAGGAAAATGATGCAGGTTTTTTTTTCAGAGTTTGACACGTCATAATCAGATATTCTGAAGAAAACGCCCACCCTACACGGTATCCATAAGTCCCATGCTCAATAGATTAAACTGACATTACTCACAAGGTAAATGTCAGCCAGGGACCAGAGACAGTAGTGCAGGCATGACACTGCAGGCACTCCATTTTCATCAAGAGTTTGTAAAAATTGTAAGTCACTGCTAGTTAACAGTCAAAAAAAAAAAACCACAACCAAACTTTGACAGACTGTTGAGAAGGGCAAAGAAACCCTACAGAGACATCAGGATCATTCAGTAAGGTGAGTCCATTGAAAGAGAATGTACATCCAGCACATTCTGTATACATTGCTCTTTCCAAGAGCAAAACCATAACTGAAATCTGTTCTAATCCAGAGGAAGCATAACTGTGCCCTCTCTCTTACCCAAAGCCATAGTGCTAGAGCAACAGTGCACAGCCAGCCTTGGGTACACAAACTCATGGCTCCTGGGTCAGGCCATAATCCCTATTTCCCCATACTCCCAGTATGCCTAAATGAAGCTTATATACAGCGTCACTGAACTATTATGAGAAAGCTACAACTACTGTACTAGAGGGAAAGAACTGGTTGGGGTCAAGGACACTAGGTGGGAACTCAGGCATGTTAGTTCAAGCTGTGGGTTTCTGTCTCCTTGTGGGATTTTACACAAGTAATTTGTGCCCAAATACTCAAGGGGAGTTTGCCACCTAAATGCTTCTACAGAAATCAAGACCCATCTTGCAGTGACTCAGCAAGCCTATCTCAAAGCACCGCAGAGGGCTAATGATGCAGAGAGCTCACGTGCTATGGTAACGGAGAGGTGCAGGTGCCCAAGACAAATACACTATCTCTTTCATATCAGCTTGCAAAATCTCATTTAGTGGCATTTCTTAGTTATGCCTGCAAATATCTTATTATAACATTCACACTGGTCTTTAAATAAAAATTCCAGCACTTTCATGAGCCATTATTAACTGAGATATAAAATTTCAGTAAGGAAAGAGATTGTGGTTTTAAAGGTCCACTTAGTCTCTAATCAGAGCATAAAAGAAAGATTTTTAACATATATTTAAGATATGAAAACCACATTGCCTTCTGTCTTTTTTTTTTCTTTTACTTTTTTTACTTTCCTAACAGGGTCCTCTGCACAGCTTCATTTAAAATGGTCTTTCTATCGTGCCTGGTGTTTTCTTTGACAAATTTGGAGAGCTGGGTTTGGGGATAAAGTAAATTGCACCAAAAGACCAAAACGGGATTAGGAGACTTGACAAGATTTCATAAAAATCAGTTGTGCATGGGCAAAGGGGGAATTTTTCAATAGGTCATTTTAAAGATAAAAGCTCTGGAGGAAAGAGTTCTGCTTGGTGGCAAACTCCTCTAACCCTTGCAAAGCCTACAAGAGAGTCTGAAAGGGAGGTTAAGGTTATAGAGCACGAGAACACACACAAACTCTCACATCTTAAAATTATTTTACACATGATTAGGTATCATTTTTCATACAATGCACACATGCGCTTGAGCAATGGCATAGTCCTGAAGACGTCCACAGTCCTTTATGTCAATCTGTCTCGCCAGCAGTTTTGGGGCTGGAGGAGGCAGAAAGGAGCAGATTCTATAACATTCACAGGCCTACTTCTTCATCTCCCCCCCTTCCTAAATTGCTCCCTCACTTCCCCATATCAGTTATGCTGTAAAAATATCTAGGGATCAAAGGGGAATAAAGAGTCTATGCAAGGATGGACGCAGAAGACTTTGCCCACACCATAGATGTAGGTCAAGCTGCAGAGCACTTTTCCAGCCCCTCTCCTATCACTGATTGCTCTGACAGCACAGGATGGATTTCTGAGCACTGCAGGAGGAGACAGCACAGTCCTTCAACATGGTGCACATTTCTAGAGCATGATTTGAGCAGCAAGACATTCAGAAGATACGTAACCCCTTCCTAATAGATAGCAACTGCTTTATTTAATAGTTCCTCTATTAGAGATATCAAAGTAATCCTTCTTGCAATGCAGACAGTGAGTGTTTGCAAGTAATTACAAAATATCATGGTATTCTTTAGGATAAGCTGCCATTAAAATATGTTGCTGTCTCAATGCCATGTAATTTCTTCCCTTCCCAATTTCAGCCACGCCTGTAAGATTGGACATCCCTAAAATATTTCTAATCTAACCTCCTTTTATTACCAAATTAATGTGAGACCTAGAACTTTCCACTAACTATAGGGAAACCACACTAATGTTAATCACTTACATGTGGTTGCTAACATATTAATAGCAGCCACTCTAAAAGACTTCAACCGCACAGTGCTGCCAAGGCTAAAAGCAGCAGGAAAGCGCACGGAGCCACCAAGCACAGGCATGGGTCAAGACAAGAGCATAAGCACACAGCAAACGAGAAAACATGAATTTAAATAACTGAACTGCAACAATTCTCAATTACATGATTTACTTACAGATAGAAAAAAACACTCAAACACCATCTGCCAGAAAAATTAGGGGCTCTTCAGCATTTGTTTTCCCTTAAAGTGTTTTCATGCATTTCCAAGTTCACTGACTTGATTCTTGCTGCACTGCAGCAGGGCACAACTCCAGCTGATCATCCCCAAGGATTTGCCTCAGCTCAGGAGTGGCTACTAACAATACCACAGCTTTTCAGGACTCAGCTAGGAGACAAAACTCCAAGCAGACATTCTGAAATATGTGGACTACCACAGGGTCATTAGTGAACAAAAAGAGGCCTTAGAGGTGTTTTCCTGTATACAAGAGAGAGACACAGAGCAGTTAAGCTGCTTTCCTCAGAGCCACACTGAGAACTAAGTCTATTACCAGGTTTAAGCTTTTTGATATGGTTCATTTCCACAGACACTGATGCATTAAAAAAAGAGGAACAGGCTCAGAGACAGATTACATTACTAGTTCTGTACTGTATTACTCAAAAAGAAAAAAAATTGAAAAGGCATCACTTTACAACAAGCAGCTTTCCTGTCCCAGCAGGAAATGCAACTGCTTCTTTATTTTACATGTCATAAATGAAACAATCTTCAGCTTGGTTCCATTAGGCACATAGGCATCACCTGGCAAACACAGGTTTCAGTGGAAGCCCCAGCTAAGGTAACACACTCATTACAGCAAAGGAAATAAGGGTTAAACAGAAAGACAAGCTTTCCATTATTAAGGTTGCAGAAAACAGTGGAAGAGGTTGTCTGCAGAGGCAATAAAATCTTCATTGTTGGGTTTCTTCTAAGAATATTTTAAATACATGAATGGTTTGAGTGTACTTGATCCTTTCTTAGGGTAGAGAGGAAGACTACCGTGGTGTCTTGAAGTCCTTCCTGCTCTGTTTTCCCAGACTAAGTCTGCAAACAAAGGATGTATTCAGACTTCAAGCTAGTATGATAAAATGTTCCAATCTGTATACTGTCAAATAATTTTGACTTCTCTGGAGGGCATCGCAAATGCATTTCAATGCTTTTATTGCTTCTGACTACTACTGTGAAATCTATAGCAAATAATTTCCACTAAGCTCAGAAGACTGCTACTCATGCTTTGAGGAGCATAACTGTCTATCTGCAACTTACAAGGGAAGCTTCATTGCACTTTTTGATTGGTCCAGCCTCACAGTTTCCCTCTGCCCACTAGGCAAAAGGAAATTACAAGACCAAAAGATGGCTTTTTCTTACTGTTTAAAGGGAGAAGAGAAGCAGGCATGATATTCCCAGGGCTAAACTCACCTGCTGGCTCAGTCCATAGAAATCAGTTACCCAGCCCATCATATTTCATCACATTTGCCTGTGAAACAACAGAATTTTCCTTCATTCCATTTGTCAACTAGCGCGCAATCCTAGGAGAAAGAAAGAGCATGGTAGGAAGGTGCACCTGCCCCTGGAGCAAGGTCAGACAGTCAAACCTCACAGCTGGAGCAGGTCCATTCCCAAATACACTCCCCATGGCACCAAACCAGAGAAGACCCAGGAAGCAGCCTGCTTTCTGGAGAGGTATGTTCAACTATTGAGCTCCGTGTTGCTTCAGCCAGACTGCCACCGGTACCTGAACTAGTTCCCATGTCTGTGCCACGTTAACAGTCTATTGATGCTTTTCACACCCTTACTCATTTACCATCTTTCTACCTGGATTGCTACATATGTAGAGGAAGATACAGGCATTCAGACCTGACACAAAAGGGTACTGTTATATCTTCTGGTTCATACCAAGCCACAGCAATATGCTGCGATAATAGCATTATTGCAGCCATTTCACGGACCTGAAACAGGGCCTCTGTGCCTTAACACTTGTCTCTTCCAACTGTATCTGCTAATTTAGTAAGTCTTCCCTCTCCTACAAGCTTTGACTCAAACGGTTAAGTTACAGAAAAGCCTGTGTGAGTAATGCCGGCAGTCTCGAAAAACCAACAATTTGTTAATTCAAACATTATTGTCAAAGCTTGAATGCTGTCAGTGCTCCAACAGATCATGTTGAAATCTGTCTGAGACACCCTTATTAACACGTCACTAAAAAAACGCAAGGTCCTGTACTGAGCAAGTTTGGCTCTGCAACTTTCTGGACTCCTCCCTATGTTCCCTATGGCTACATTTAAACTCTGCCACTGCTGAGAACATTTGAGCTCCCAGGCCCATACAACCCAGCTATCCTCCAATTCCAGCTCAGAATGAAACCTGGATCTGTACCTTTGCCTCGTGCCAGGGATCCCAGCAGAAGGACACCAGGGCGTGCCAGCCAGACAGGAGCCAAGCACCATCCCCGTTAGCTCCTGAAGGGAGCAGCCAGCGGAGCAAGACCCCAGCACACGCTGTGGGACAGAGCTGCTCCACAGCTTTGAGGCACATGGTGTAGACTCCCTTACAGTACAGCTTAAAACACCAGAGGAAGGGAAAGGAAGCTGCCCCCTGTCAAACTCTGTACTAGGAGAGGCTATCTGCCGCTGCTACTACCGAAAGTACGTTTTTCTCCACCTACCAGTTCCTATCCTATCCCTGCAAAAGAAAATTGCTCAAACTCCTTCTAAAACAATTACCCCCACATCTTCCTATGCTTACACAGCTCAGTTACAGGAGCACTCCGCCAACAATGTTGTCAGCAGCACTCCAAAGCACAACCTTGCAGAGATTAAGCTTCCCAACCTTTAAAAGCAATTCAACCATTTTCAAGCCAACACTTTGCTGTATTTTCTTTACCAAATGAACAACAAAAAAAAGGCTAAGATACTAAAACACAGTTTCCTTCTGTCAGGAAACTAGAATAAAACAGGTACAGATTCACTAGCTGAACAGAACTCAGCTCCTGTCATGTTTCTTAGTATTTCATATCCTTAGGTTCCATCAATACACAAGGGCATACAGAGTGAAAGGCTCCATCTTTTCCTGGCCATTAATGACAGTGAAAAATACACATGCCCACAACAAACTGAAGTTATCAGTGCTTTCTTAGAGGTAATACACCTATGAAACGTAAAAAAATAAAAATGCAGTTTTCACCATGAGGTCTTCACTGTTCGTTAAGACATGCCCAAGAGCTCTCTCATCTCCAACGCCCAGTCCCCAGATTCAGTGAGAATTCTGCAGTCGGCATCTTGGATGTCTCTCAATCCATGTTCTGAAGCGTACCTGTGTTTTGCTTTAATTGCATTAATGTTCACAGCCACGCAGGTTTTCAGACTTCTTACAGCCACGCCCATGAGCACAAAAAGCATATGGGTACTGCGGGGCCTTTCTGCAGCTTTAGCTAGAAAAGCAGTGCTGTTAACCCATCTCTGAAATACTAGCAGATGGCCTAGCATGACATGACCTCAAGCTCTCCTCTCCTGAGGGAGGTCAGTGATGAGGAATAGCTACTTCTTCAAATCAAAAGAATTTCATTTTTCACACCCCACAGGAGGTAATAGCATTTCTTCCCCCCACCCCCATCTCTTACAATGTTCTGACACAATAACACATCAGGTTTGTTGCAGCAATGTGCCAGCAGTACTGATCTGTCACTGTCCAACACATACAGCCACCACCACCAGCAGTTATCACACACAATCAGGAATTCAGCTCTTCTGAAGAAAAGCACTGCATAGGAGTCTCTGTGGTGCAATCGGTTAGCGCATTCGGCTGTTAACTGAAAGGTTGGTGGTTCAAGCCCACCCAGGGACGAGCTCCCTTTTAAGGCCGACAGGAAACTCATGAAGCCCAAAAAGGGAAGGGCCCAGGCAGCAGTAGGCACTGTGGGCCACCCTGCTGGAAAGCAGCTTGGCAGAAAAGGACCTGGGGGTCCTGGTGGACACCAAGTGAAGATAAGCCAGCAGTGTGCCCTTGCAGCAAAGGCAGCCAACAGCCTTCAGGCTGCAGGCAGGGGAGGTGATCTTTGCCCTCTCCTCAGCACTGGTGAGGTGTGTGTCCGGTTCTGAGCTCTGCAGTACAAGAGACATGAACATACTGGAGAGAGTCCAAGGAAGGGCCACAAAGATGATTAAAGGACAGGAGCATCTCCTAGGAAAAGCTAGAACTGTTCTGCCTGGAGAAAAGGTGGCTCAGGGGGGATCTTACTCATGTATATAAATACCTGAAGGGAGGGTGCAAAGAGGACAGAGCCAGGCTCTTTTCAGTGGCAGCCAGTGACAGGACCAGAGGCAATGAGCACGCACTGAAACACAGAAGGTTCTGTCTGAACATCAGGAAACGCTTTTTTTTACTGTAAGGGTGACTAAGCACTGGAACCGGTTTCCCAAGGAGGTTGTGGAGTCTCCCTCCTTGAAGATTTTCAAAAGCCATCTGGACATAGTGCCAGGCAACCAGCTCTAGGTGTCCTGGCTTGAGCCAGGGAGTTGGACCAGACAATCTCCAGAGGCCCCTTCCAACCTCAAGCATTCTGTGATTCAGGATACTGTTCAGGAGAAAAAAAATTCAGTCAAATCACATCTAGGCAGATGTGGTCTCTGACCTCTGGCACCCTGAGTACCCAATTAATCTAGAATTTCAACTTTCATTTCATACCAAGCTCAGGCATTATCAGTATATAAAGCCCAATTCTTGCTTCCATAGACATCCTTCCTTCTGTTCTTCTGGATAACACCTGCCCACAGGCTTTGTACCTTTGTCATACCTACCTGAATTAAAATAATTCATTACGTTTGAGGCCGAAGTTCAGAGATTATACATCATCTCTAGTCAAAATATTAATATACTATATACATTAGATTTCTATATTGTATTATATTTTAATAAAGTATATTATAACAAAATATTTTATATTAATAGTATATTTACTATATGGCATATAACAATTGTATTATGTGTTTTGTGTATATAATGTATTATACATTATATACTATTAAACTGCCTTCACAGTTTGGGCAGCTGCTACTGCTCTTCCCTGAACCCATTTATGGCTTTGCTCCTAATCCTAAGTAGTAATGAGAAGCTCCAGCTCTAGCTACGTTAAAGAACAAGTTTCATGCTGTCATGAACATCTTCATAGCCACACTCCTCAGATCAGAAAGTCCAGCCTGACAAACATTAAGAACTGGGAACCAAGCACTCGTGTCAAAAGGATCCAACCAGAAGACTTGGTCCCAGAGCCAAGTAAATCCAGATCTGATCATACATAGAAAACACTAGAAAGGTTTCCTTCCAATCATGATTTGACACTTCTATTTTAAGGCTGCTTCTGGGGGGTTTTTTAAGCTTCTAAAATAGAGAACTAGAGCCCACGAGTTCCAGAACTTCACTAGGCATTTTGCTACCATTGTATGTAAAATGTGAACAGATGCTACAGAAACTAGTAGCATGAAAAAAAAAAATCTTCAGTAGTTAACCACCATCACCATTTAAACTCCAACAGAAAGGACCAGATGTTACTCTGGCACAAGCACAAGGACAAAACTTCTTACTCTTGTATTAAAATCTGCCACAGAATGTAAGCATGCAGTAGTGTGGAAACACACCTTCACAGTTCTTTGCCTGTATAACCCTTCATCAATTTTTAATTAAGGTGCCACAGGTACTCAAGAGCAAGGTACATGGAAACCTTACAAAACCTGAAAGTTTTAATGGAGAGCTTCTCTCTTTTTCCCAGAAGCTGATGCTGTTGGGAAGTGACCAGGAAAAACACCTTGTATTTTGCCCTTGAAGGCTCAACTAGCTCTGAAAACCATGCAACGATTTGTCTAGCAACATGAAAAAGCCCTGCTCATACTAATGTTGCTTCTTGACACCTTCATGAAGGACAGCAAGACACTGAAAACTACTACAGTAGCTTTCAACAAGATAGCACATATGGGCTGGATGCAGCACCTTGAACATTTATATAAATCCCCTGTAGCTAAATAGCAGTAACTTTTGCTGATCACAACACTGGCTGCACAAGTTTTGCAAATGTTTGAAAAAATGCATCCAGCTCAGCCCTGAAACACAGAATTATTACACTAAACTATGGGGCAGGATTAGAAAGATTATTGTAGTTCACTATATATCCTTCAGGTTACTGGCAAACAAGGGAACTAACAAAGTGAAGCATAGAGAGCGGTTGCCACTGTGGTATGTGATCACAGCAAGACCACCACTGTTTCCTGAAGTTCTGCCAAGGTTGATGAGACAGTCATTGGTATTGTTTGGGGACTTAACTGACCTCAGGTTTTCATTTTGTTAAGACTTACCTTGAGCCAGCTGTTGATCTCATTATTGCAGTAGAACAGGAAAAGTGATGCTGTAGTTTAGATAAAAGCCCCACTAGCAATAAAAAAAAAAGGCATCTTGAAATCTCCACCAGAAGCCTGTCCCACCTTCCTTTTTAGAACAGTGGAAGAAATCCAAGACAAAACCATAACACTTAGCAGTATTCTCAAGTGTAAGTTCAAGAAGATGCAACTGCCATGCCATATGCTTCCAGGCTAGCATAAAGACTACAGAAAACCCCTGCCAGCCACAAGTACTTAACTGCTAGTCAGTATTTTTAATATTGACTAGAGAGTAAATGAACTGGGAACAACTTAATTTTTAACTGAGAAATCTTACATGATCATGAAAGACAGTTATCTCATTCTGGTTTGGTATTTTCTTACAAAACTATCTGCCACAGAAATGCACAGATTCTCATTACTCAACGAAGAGCAAACAATAGCTATCTCTATTATCCCTCAGCTACCTACTGAGATAGACTGGAGGATCTCTTGTGCATACTTCTGACTGCAATACTCAATATTCCACAAAGACAGTGGCTTAAATCAGAACTAAGTAGAGGTTATGATACAGCTTGCAGTAGTTTCAGATATGCTTGCATTACAGCTACAACAGTGAAAGCACACTTGGAGGTAACTGTGATACAATTCTGACCTGCAAAGAGGAAAAACAACTTTGAAAGTATGGGAAGAGTCTTATTTGAAAGATGGCAGCTTCACCTGCTGCCCCCCCTGCCCCCCTCCAAAAAAAAAAGGAGCAAGAAGAGGAAGGATTAAAAAAAATTATGTATGTAGCAAAGTAAGAGTAACTGATGCTAAATTTGCTCTAACAAATACTGGAAGCACAGGAACCCACCTCTCCAGTACATAGCTTCTTGACAGAGCTATGAGGAAAGGTAGCAAGGCTCTAGGAAAAGCCATTCCTTAGGGATATAACGAAACATGCTTAAAAGATGAAGACAGAGCTAGCTGCAAGTCAGTTAGAAAACATCTGGTTAAAAAACCAAAAAGCTGTCTAACTGCTCTCAGTCTCACTAAATATGCTGTTTCAGAATACTCCTCTCCCCAGAAAAATTTTCCAGGGAAAGAGGGAGCAAATGACTTGATTCTTTTGTAGAACAATACCCACTATTCAGAGTACCCTGCAGTTCCTCCCTTTGACAAGAGCTGTCAGATCTGGCAAAGGCAGAATGAAAGATGAATCCAGGTCCTGTGATAAAAGAACCTTTCATGAGAAACTGAAAAATAAGTCTCTTCTCAAGATAGGGATGCACCCAGACTACAGGAAAATAGGTATGGAAATAAATTACAGGCATCTGCCAGTATTATGATACTTGCCCAATATTACTGAAATAATATTAGAATAATTGTTATTCAGAGTTTTAATGCTCCTCTAAGTTTCCTCTACTGCTAGCCTACAAAAACCAGAAATCCTTTGACCTCAATGCTAACCAACAAGAATGTGCTCAGCCCACATATTCTGCATGAAACAGTAATACAAATCTAACGTTTTAATACAATTTAAATTATCCTACTATATTAACAATACTATAGATACAATATTTGGTAAAAACTAGCATGGTTAAGTCTTCAAGTTTTGGTATTGTTTTCTAGCAAGTGTAAAACAGAATAGAAAACAAAGTTTCCATGTGAAGAATAAAGTGTATTTTAACAGAAGCAGCCAAGACCTGCTGCAAAATACAGATCATGTATGCTGACATTTACACAAAACCTTGCAGTAATAAAAGGTAGTCATCGCTATATTTACAAGAAACTGCCCAGTAGTTCAGTATTGATTGCACTATAGTGATTATTAAAAAAAAAACTACAACACAGCATCCTTGTTTTGTCCTTCAGAAATAATTTGTCTGTAAGAAGTGACCTTGTTTAAACTGTATGTGCTAGAAAATATACAACTCTACAATAGGAAGAGGTTAGAAAAGTTGAATACTGTGGAAAAAAATTTATTAGTCTATACAAGTCTTCTGAAACAAACCATTGGCTTTGATACAGTAAGTTCAAGTGAATACTCATTGCAATAGTGTTTTTCCATACAGAGATCAAGAAGCCTTATAGCTTCCCATTTAGTGTCTGTGACAAGAAGTTTTATTTCTGAACAAGTAGCTGCACAAAGCAGACATGTGATAGAGATCTTCACAGCCACAGTGAGCTACAGTTTGAGACAAAGTTATATTACAAACATTTAGGAGAATTAGGCATCCGTACCGAAGTGTGGCAAATTGATTGACAATGAAAGAACAAAGGTGTCATTCAGACCCCTTGCCAAAAATAAGGACTTTCTATAGCCAGTCTAGAGCAGACTGCATCATAAAAACCTAGAGTGCAAGAGTACCACAAATTTAGTATATAAATATCACAGGATTAAAACTCCAGTTAAGCCATCAACTGAAGTGATGATTAAAAAGAAAAAGGGCGTCCCCCAGCTTTGCAAAGGAAGCTTTCAAAGCATCTCTTCAAGAAGGTGCTGATGCCAGCTATGGCCTGTACCAATTTGTATTGTAGACAGCTCTGCTGAAAGACAAAAATTTAGCAGATTTGTCCAAGAACTGTATAATCTTGCTGTTTTTAATACCATAAAAAAAGCATTTACTAGAAGAAATGAAATGTAACATTTATAGCTCACACTGTTTTCAAGATCTGTGCACACTATATAGTTCTACAATTTCAAGAGTATTTAAAAATAAGACAGAGCAGACAATGCAGTAATGTGTTTCTGTTAGATGGATTTTTTTTTAGCATAGTTACATGATGAATGTATACAGTCGTAAAATTTTTAGTGCATTTGTTCTTGCACATTATTTATGCTACTTATAAAAACCTGAAGATTGCAAATCGGGCATGCTTATCATAACATTTTCAAACTGGGAAAGCTGCGGAACATTTTTCCTACAAGTGTTCACTGCCATGACACAAAACAAATATGTGCAAACTGCAAGGTCCCTAAAAATAGCGTTTAATGAATTTATGTACAGAAAGATGTCACTATCTGTTTAAATATGCAAAGAATAAGCTTCCCAAAGTTTATAACATAGAACAATATCCACCACATGCTCCTCCTCCTCCTCCATATCCTTCTTCTTCATTTGATAACTTTACACCTCTGTTTTGGCTCTCACTCTCCCACAGTCCAGGAGTCTGAATGATTTTTTCAACAAGTTCTTCAAAGGCACACTGTACACCATCGCATGTTTTTGCACTTGCCTCTGCAGAAGGGATGCAAGAAGTCAAGTGTTAGCATAGCTTCCAGCAACTCGTTTAGTATTTCTCTTTCAGTTAAGTCTCAACCTACAACCTAGACTTACAACTTCTACAATATATTCTATAATGACGTAGCGGTGCCAAAATTAGCAGGTATGCAGATTTCTGTCACCACATAAGGTGACACCTCAAAAAACTCTTAATAGAAGAGCTTCCAAGTTGAATGTCACTAGAATATATGGAGACAGCTATAGCTTAGCTTTATTTCTGTGGAAAGCACTTCAGCAAGAAGAAAGGAAGGTTTACTAACTTAAGATGTCTGATAAACCTGGTTGCTGTTATGTATTTCAGTTCTGTACATTAGTCAGAACTGCAGTACCACCTTACTGTAAGAAGCAAGTATCTATACTGTAGGATTCTGGGTCAGCCTCCATGATACAACTCATCTGATAAAAAAGCAATAAGGGATCTCATTTCTTCTGCAGTTAACAGAATTCTAGGCAATTTCACTCAGGAGCCTTACTTTGACTACGCCCAAGAAATTTGCTCACAGGGTATATTATGAGAACAACAGATACCATCTGAAACTATTCAGTCCCACTAGGGCTTGCCCTGTTCTTCTACACAGCCATGCAGATACTTAGCATATGTAGCATGCAGATATATATATATTTAGTTATAGTTTAATTTTAATGTTTCTTTTCATGTTCCATGCACTTAACAGCTTGCACCTTAACTTCGAACTTCTATTTCCACATCTGACGCTATAGCCAAAAAGAAACACAGCAAGGTACTAGACAAAGATATGTCATTAGTCAGAGATGGGAACGTAAGTCTAAGTACAGGAAATGTCAATGAACTGCTTCACTACTGGAGTCATCCTATGAAGTAATCCCTGCTGATCCTTAAATGAAACATGTAATAAACTAATGCATACAGAATCACTTCACCACCCACTTTAATTTATCATTACAAGGCTTTGCCTACAAGATCCCAACTCATTTTGCAGCAAGACGAGATCAACATATTTGCTCCAGTCATGATTATGTCATTATTCAATCCCACCCACCATTTATAAGTTAATTATATTCCTACCTATTCTTACATCCCAGTTCTAACAGAGTTCTGTCAAGTACCAGCTCTTTTGCTACACTGAAAGCTGGCCACTAGTACCAGTTTTCCCTCTTGCATTTTGCTTCTGTTATTAATTTAGCAAGTAGGCTGGGAAAAGAAATCAGGCAAAACCCAAACCTAAAACAAGTTCTGTCAGACTACAATAGAGCCTGTATTCCACCCTTAATCCTTATGCATTTCAGTATACACATCCACAGTTAGAACAGATGTCTGGACATATTTAGGGACAATTTTAAAAAAAGATGGGAATACCTATTATCTTTGTACCTACTGCAGCTGAGAAATATCATTAATTGGATTGTACATATAAAGACTACCAGTCCTACAGAAGCGGTACTTTTAATTATGTAACAAAGCAAGTAAGATCTCTGCAAATATCTGTAACATACCTATGAACAACATGGAATGTTTCCTTGCAAATTTGAGACCTTCATTTCTGTCAACTTCACGGTTTTCCTATAACAAGACATAGCATTAATATGCATTATTAACAAAATACACCAACAGATTACTTATTGCAGTTGAATTCAGTTTACCTTATCAATCTTGTTTCCAACTAGCATTTTCACTATGTCATTCCTTGTGCAGTACGTTTCCAGTTCATTTAACCAGTTATCCAGCTTGACAAAAGTATCTCTTCTTGTGACATCATAAACTGAAAGATATTAGCAATATTATTTCCACAATATTTTTCCAAGAAATACAGCTTACATTACAAAAGGAGCAAAAATTATGGCTTTTTGAATTAGAAAACTGAAGGAGTCCCAAGGATTCCAGTTTACTTACTACAGCAAGACAACAATTGGAAAAAAGGTTGAATATCCACCAGCTCAAATCACTGATGATAGTAATGCAGAGCAACTCTAAGATTCAGTCATCTACTGTTTTCAGACTAATTTATGTTGAGACATCCTAGCTTACAGGCTAGAAACTATCATTCTCCAAAGAATTGTACACCTGCAGACCCCTGATGTAGGATACTTATTAACATCACTACACAAAAGATATCCAAAGAAGATGGCATGACCTTCTGCACTGAGTTAATTAGTGATAATTAAGACTTGTATAACACTGCTGCTATGCTACTGATTCAGCTAAAAAAAGTAAACTGACCACCAAATCCTCACAAATACCAGTGAATTACTGGATTTTCAGCATTTTAGTGTTTCAAACTATTTAGTATTTCTGTGGGATATAAGTAATATAATAAGCCATGCCAGGAGCAGAAAGGGCAGACAAAAAGCAGACCTTGTTAAGCCTAAAACCCACTACCAAACAACTATCTAATAGCTACCATTTCAAGCCATGAAAGTATTTTTTCCTTCCTTCTCACATCCCATGTGCAGACAGGCATAAACAGTTGGTTTCAATCAAATCTATAGCTTGGCTTGCATGAACAACCTTATTTTTAGGAAGTTCTTTAACAACAAAATAGTCAAGAGAAGGTTATTAACTAAAATGAGAGCGCAAACCTCAACAGCAGAACTTTCTAGCTCCCAAACGGTGCTTGCTTACTTTTACAGCTTTCAACAGTAAATAGCAGGTTCACTGCCAGCAACTAAGTGACTTGACAAGACGTGCCTTGACAGCATCTTCCTATACCAGGAAGATAATGCAACTCAGACTTGGGAAACAGTACGTACAAAACAAAACCTAGCAGGAAGTCTCATGACAGAGGTTATCCCAAGTTAAACAATTTAACTGGACACAATAACTTACCAAGAATCTCTTAAATCAGACACCACTTAAAAAAAATTACTTACTTCCCTGCCCTTACTTTAGTTAGCTCCTCACTTCTAGTAGTGGAGAAGCAGAACTTCAGAGCTCAGTGCCTAGTTAACAGGTTTCCATACACAAAACAAAAGCAAAAGAGACTTCACTGTGAAGTTGCAATTATGGGTTTTGGCCTGGGTTTCTCCCACACAGATTGATGCTTTTTATGCTCCCAGCTAGTCTTTTCTAAGGGATTCTGACTGTGTAACATCCCATCAGTATGGAGACACAAACAGCAAAAAATCCCAGCCGGACTCCACAGTGTTTATATCAATGTAATGAAGAAAAAGGAATCGGTAGAAGAAAAAGAGAAAGATGTATACATACTGATACAGAAAGAATACACTGAGGAGATTTTTTTTTTTTTTTTTTAAACACACACACACACACACACTCTGGGCTTAGTAAGCACAGGCAAAACAGTAACAAATAAAAGGCAAATTCCTGGCAGCACAGGGACAGCTCCAAGCTATCCCTTCAAACAGCAGTAGCTTTTTATCTCATGCAAAAAAAAAATCAGTCGTTCTCAGGCCAGTGAGACTGACTACATGAGAAAGAGGTCAGACACCAAATTCAAGATCCCTTAATGTATGATTTGTTCAACACAGATACAATGATTTTTAATATCAATTAGATATTATAGAAAGGTTATACGAGTCTGTATAACTCCAATGCACGAGAAAACCACAAATTTATTCAAAAGAGCATGGAAAGCTGTACTTACCTAGGATAACACCTTGTGCACCTCTGTAGTAACTGGGTGTTAATGTTCTGAACCGCTCCTGACCTGCAGTATCCTAAAAAGCCATTCAGAAAGTTCCATTATTCAGAATTTGAGCAGAATATAGTTTAGCTCTCAGGTATTCTGCTTCTAATGAACATACAAAATAAGGTTCAAAGTATATTCAACTACCAGATTAACTGAGTTTATACCCTCCCTTGCTGTTTTACTGCACATTAACTTTGAGATTTTATGTAGTCAGTCCTGGGAAACACCTTTAAATTGTTAGGTGTAGTAAATAACTGGACTATATAGCAATAAGATAGCCATTTCTGCAGAAGCATTTGTTCTGCAGCTAGTGCAGCAGCAACCAGCAAGAAAGAAGCATAGCTGCAGAACTAAGATTTTGTAACAAGCATCAAAACCCATGGCAACAAAACTAGTTCCCTCACTTCAATCACCTTGGTCCAATTAAATTTGATTCAGTGCCAGCGTAAATGTATTTAACATGCTATGACAGAGCAGAAGCAGAAATAACTCAGAGGTTTTTCTGGTTTTACGTAAAGTTGAATTTACATCCTCAAATTTAAAGTCTCAACAGCTTTGCAAAAAACCCAAATATTAGAATGCTATTTTCTTATCAGAGATTGTTGCAGTGCACACTCATCACAAACTTTATGCATAGAAGATTTAAATAACTTTCCAAGTTACCCCAGGTTAGAACAAACACATGAAACGCTGTGCATTCAAACGGTTCCCTGCCAAAGAACCTGAATAACTGAACTGGACTTCCAACATTCTACAAGTCACTCAGACAATCCCACACATCTCAAACTGGTATTGTGTCACGATACACCTTTAGAAGCTTTTCTTTTCCAGTTTCTCAGAATTATTTCTTCATATTCACCAATATGAAAGAAAATAAACCCTAAGTTAGTCCTATGTAAGATTTTCCATTCCATGACCACTCATCATTCTGCTATGTCTGTTTTTCCTCCTATATGTCTATTTGTCTGTCAAGTTGTTGTAGTTATTTCCCTTGTCAAACCCATTTATTTTAGTGATGATTATTACTGTCACACTAAGACCTAAGTCCTGTTTGTTAGCCAAAATATGAAACACCCTCAAAGCAACAGAAGTATTGCAATATATATTTCATGTTCCACTACTACTTCCCAAGAAAGTAAAGGTCAGGTATCTTGCTTACATGAGAAACAAAGTTTTATTCTTGCTTGCTACAAGAAGTCACAATTGGGTCTGAATATTCAAAAGGTGCTTCAAGTCACATAAGTGTGGAGGCTGGTTTGCAGAATGGAGGACGTTTAAAAAAAGCCTGGAAGTGCTTTTTCTTTCTTTGCTCCCCATGAATTTACAAGTTCTACTTTTAACTAGAGTAGATGTTGAACACTAAGGCTAAGATTACAAACACTGCCTCTCCCTTTTTCAGCTGCATCTGCTACAAATAACACCGACCTCAGGGAAAGCTGCCCAGCAGAAAAGGACCTGGGGGTGCTGGTCGACAGCCGGCTGAACATGAGCCAGCAGTGTGCCCAGGTGGCCAAGAAGGCCAACCGCATCCAGGCTTGTATCAGGAATAGTGTGGCCAGCAGGAGTAGGGAAGTGATCGTGCCCCTGTACTCGGCACTGGTGAGGCCACACCTCAAACGCTGTGTTCAGTTTTGGACCCCTCAGTACAAGAAAGACATTGAGGTGCTGGAGCAAGTCCAGAGAAGGGCAACAAACCTGGTGAAGGGTCTCGAGAACAAGTGTGAGCAGCTGCTGAGGGAACTGGGATTGTTTAGCCTGGAGAAGAGGAGGCTGAGGGGAGACCTTACTGCTCTCTACAACTACCTGAAAGGAGGTTGTAGCAAGGTGGGTGTTGGTTTCTTCTCCCAAGTAACTAGCGATAGGACGAGAAGAAACAGCCTCAAGTTGCATCAGGGGAGGTTTAGATTGTACATCAGGAAGAATTTCTTTAGTGAAAGAGTGGTCAAGCATTGGAACAGGCTACCCAGAAAGGTGGTGGAGTCACCATCCCTGGAGGTGTTCAAAAAACATGTAGACATGGCACTTCGGGACATGGTTTAGGAGGCATGGTGGTGTTGGGTTGACAGTTGGACTTGATGATCTTAGAGGTCTTTTCCAACCTTAATGATTCTATGATTTTATGACCCCAAGCCTATAAAAGTCTTTGTACGCAGGCTATGAAGTTTTTAGGCTAAAAATTGTTTTGAGAGGTAACACTTGAGCATAAATTGAGCACGCAACAATAATTCTTAAACTATTAATACACTACTAAATTTTCCTTAAAACGTTTAGGTTAAGAAGTACACCCTTTTAAAACCTGTCAAGTACAGGAACAATGTATAGAGGGAAGTCTCAGATTAGTGAGGGCTAACTCTTTAGAAGTTAAACAATTAATTACTCATTAAAAAAAAATCCAGGAATGGCCACATTCACAGTTTTAAAGTCTGATTGATTTAGTACCATTTCATTCCTCCTTTTCTCTACTCCTATCCCAACCAGACCTGGAATCAGTGCTTCAGAAGCAGCTCATAGGCAACAGAATTGCCCCATTAGCCAGTTGCCCCACAGTTCATTCCACCTTCTGAATGGTTCAGTATTAACCTCCCACTCCTCCAAATCACCTCCATATTAAATAGGAAAGGATTCTATACAAACTGTACGTTATACAAGCCATCACTATTCCTAAAGCAAAGCAATACATTAAGAACTCAGGAGAGACTTACCCATATTGCCAGTTTAGCTTTGTTGCCATCAACTGAAATAGTTTTCACCTTGAAGTCCACACCTAGAGGAGGAAAAATATCTTAGTTCTTCAAACATATTACAGCTATTTTTGAAAGAGAAAGTAAAGAGAAAAGGAAAAAAAAAAATCAAACTCAGAACACAAGCTGAGGAGCAGGAAGAGTAAGTTTCATTACCTATTTATGAACCTTGCTCAAAACTCAAGATTTTGTTGCTGAAAGGCTTTTGCAAAAGCCTAAGGGCCTTTTAAGCCATTGACTCAACATATTTTATGGAAATAAGGCAAATACTACATTTCCTGTATTAAAGCACACATTCCAGGACAAATATTCAAGTTGATAATTCAAATGGATTAACTTTCTATTCATTACTCACACACTTGTTCTCCTTGAGTACGTCCGTGGTCTTGAGGAACAACATACTTCCAAAATAAAGAAGGAAGCTGCATTCAGGTAGCTATTTGCTCTGTTTCCCTATCTCAAACAATCTGACCAAGTCCTATCAAGGTGATCGTGCAGAGGTAAACCGATATAGACAGAGACTCATCTACTACATGATCGCTATCCTGTGAGAAGTTATGTTAGATGACAGTAATTCCTCTAACAAACATGTCAAATAAGCTTCAGATGATTTGAACACGCAGTATCTCTCTCACAGGGATTCGAGCAACATCAGNCACCCCCCCTCCCTTTTCTTTTTTAAATACACAGGAACTAGCAGTCTATCACTTGCCCAAGGACAAGCTGCACACAACTCAAGCCAAGGAGGACAAGATGTTAATGACTGTGCAAATTTAAAGGATATAGTGACACACATCAGTTTGAGAAGCTGGGTACAGTTATGATCCATTTTGCTGTAATTTAATCCCTAGGTTACCAATACCAAGTAACTGGAAGTATGTTTAAACTATTTTGGAGTGACTCTCACTCCCCACCAGGCAGCAGCCCTGAAATGAAATAGTAGTGTGGAAAGTTGATACCTTTACATGAACAACTTTCAAGTGTAATAGCAAACATTCTGCACTTTGACTTAAAATGGTAGTCATCATACTTGCTACAAGAATAAGAATTTCTGTTTTAACTATGCTAACACAAAATGTTTAAGTAGGGCCTCATGATAAGTGTGCTGCACTTATATTCCCAAGGCTGTGCAGATTACAAACAAGCACAAACAGCTGCCAAAATATGTTCAACTTAAAGTCACAAAGGGCATCTAGGATGCTTAAGAAACTGCACATTGCAAGTAGATTTACAATTTCACTGCAACTGAGGTTTAAAAGAGCTTTCTTTAAAAAAAAAAAAATACACACAATTTTTATTTCACTGTTTCACAGCTTCAGCTCACTAGCGTTCCCTGAAGTGTCAAGTGTCATGGGAAGAAGCCCATACTCTTTGTTTCAAGCAAAATTTTGCCAAAGTACATTAACTTTTGCAGTAACTGAACATAACTCCGTTTTTTCAGGGACTAAGACTCTTAGTCCCTAACTTCGCAGTAATACAATGCTCCATGCCATGCACAAGGATGGTATATTATTCTAGAGTTATGTTCACAGAAAAGAACAGTCAATAGTGACTTTGTTTTAAACACCAGTTCTTAGAACTTCACCTTGTTCACAGAAGACTGCTATGCTAGCAAGTTGACTCAAACTGATCCTAAAGAACATCCTGTCCTGCCCATTTTGCAGGACTCAGCAGTAGCTTTTAGACTAACAGAATCCCTTCTTCCACTCCAATTGCATGTTTCTTTCCCTAAACTGTAAAAATCACCATTGCTCAGCCAGGATGTCCAACAGTTCACAGCGCATTCTTCTATCCATTAGTCTGACAACAAAACCTGTAACTGTAGATGTTACAAGTCTATCAGATATTTAATGTAACAAATCAAAAGTATGTCATAGTAGTTTCAATAAGAAAAACTTTTTTCCTTAGGACAAACGTATTGGGTGTATTTTGAAGCCACAGTATCCTCCTCCCATTCAGTAAACAGATTCAGTGTCTTGTGCCTGCACAGTTCTGCAATTCTCATTTAATAGAAAGTCCATATACACCTTTATGTTAGCCTTGCTGCTGGCTTAAAGTTAAAAGATAATGCTTTCAATTCTGCATGAGAAATGCAAGTAAATTAAGAAACTAAAATAGTGAATAAACCCCGATTATTGAAAAGCGAAAGTATGAAAATGAACTAATAGCACACCAAAATATATCCTTTAAAGTGATCAAGACATGGCAAATTAATCCTAGTAAACCAAGGAGCTCAAGACATACAAAAAGCCAGTTAATAAAAAGAAATCTTTTAAATAACTAGGGTTTTTATTATCAATCTGCCATAAAAGAGAACAAGTAGAAAAAATGCAGGGCTCGAGAAAGTCTTGTTAAACTGAACAAACCGGGTACTTACGTTCCCTAAATACTTCAGTGAAATACAGACATGTTTGTGCAACAGGTGTCAGTTCTGAGCTTGTAAGAGTGACATTTCTACCCTTGACAACAGAAAGCTGACGGCGCTTTCCACCATGCCTTGGAAGGCAACCAGAAATAAGACAGCACTACTGGACTGTACTCTTGCGTGTTGACACCTACCACCTCAGCCAAATGGACTCAGCACTACACACTAACATACTATGGACTTACAGTCTGCAAAAAATAGGTCTGTCACCTTCATGCTGCTCTTGCCTTTAGGCCAGTATGCCATGCTGTATTTACAGGAAGTGCAAAAATCAGCTAGAGTACATTATTTGTGTTGTATGTAACTGACAAGTTGGACAGCTTAGAGTTGGAGGACTCCAGGTGCAAGGAAGGCTAA